>JZKD02S1670467.1:85242-95733 GCA_000966675.3 Picea glauca
CATTCAAAACACATAATAATATCACTTCAAATGTTAAATTATGATTGAGGAAATTCTTCCCTAAATTCCCTTCAACAATTATGTAGCATAAATACATTGAATTCATAAATGCATAGTTGTCATTTAATTTATTTGATGCTACCTAATTAGTTGGTATTTGTATAATCTCATTGTCATCCTTCTGCAACCACTTATCATCATTTTACCCTTATGATATCTTCTTCATATGGATGACTATTAGTAGCATCATCATCAGCAACACTTGCAAACATGTAATAAACTCCCTCTTTCATATGAGTGCATATGCATTCTAGTTTCTTGTTATATACATGGATGTCCAACATGCCATATCACAATTATTTCTATAGAAATTGCATCAACCTCTTTCATCATTTACATCTCTCTTTTATAATCCTAGTTGTCCTCAAATACCATTGGATTATTGTATCCTTTTATACTCTTACTGAAATCATTGAGCATGATTTATTTCCTCCCTAGCCACTTTTAGCCAAATCATACATGACCAATTTACATTTCTAGCCATGTTGTCTCATTGACTTTGAAACTTTAACGTCCATTTATTTTTCTAGACCAAATTGATTTAGCTTTCCATGTATGAATCACTTTAGCAATTGTGGTGCTTGCACCACTCTCTGGGTAGAAAGCAGAGAAAGAGACGATCGGTTCGCTACCAAGTTGGGCAGAGATCAGAGATAGAGTTGACCAATTCACTAGAAATATGTACCCAACTTCACAAAGTAGCACAAGTTCTAATACAGAAGTGTCATCTCCCTTCCATTGAAGAGCTTGGAAATACCCTCATGATGGAACAACTCCTAGAAAATATTCAGCAAAGCACAAGCCATAGGTGGGGAATAATTGAATCAACCAAAAAGATGACAATGGAGCTAATGGAGAAGCACCTCACACATCCCACCAAATTACACACCATCATTCAAGCATTCATGGAAACCTTAGTGAAATACATGAGAATTGTTATCCCCTAGCCTAGGAATAACTAAGGATATTATGTCTTGAGGCCCACGGGTCCTAGATATGGAGTACCGAGAGCCATATTGGCTTGAGCTTGGCCCTGGAGGGCCCATATTTACTCTTCAATGCCTTCATCTTGTCAGCAGCAGCAGAATCAATCCCATCGGCCTGGTCCTTCAATAGCAGTAGGTCTTTCTCCATGAGGTAATGAGTCTGGGTATCATGGTATGTGTCACTCTGACTCTCAAAACATTTGAATATGTTCATTTAATTCTTTTTACTTCTAACGTGTGCTTGGACCTTATGAATTTCCACTTGTCCACACCTGGGGGGAATGACAGGATTCCCTAATAAGTTGGTTCCCATAGGGTTTGAGTTTTCATTGGGTGGGTTCATGAAAGTTCATCGTTCGTTCCCACCATACTTACCACTTTTCACCTTTTCACCCCTCATCCATCCCATACATTGGTTTGGGCATTGGGTTTTCCAAGCTAGCAAATGGTTGTACCTTACCTTGTGGGAAGAAGGGGCTAAAGGCCCAGAGGATAAAAGTAGCTGGCAAAAGATAAAATCCAAAATAACAAAACCTTCAGATGCTTTTCCCAGGGATCCCTGAGAAAGAAATAAAAGGATTCTCAGTAAGAAACAAAGGGACCCATAAAATATTAAAATCAAGACCTAGTTAGAGGATAGGGGGTCTCATCACGAACCAACCTATTAGGTCCATAGGCATGTAGAAATATGACACTACCATTCATTTGGTCACCACACCAGGGTAGTGGATTTTGGTGGCATAGCCAAGAGAAAGGGGGTCTCATCACGAGCTAGCCTTCTCATCTCTGTGAAATGCTTGTGGGTAACATTGTCACCATTGGTCACCACGTCAGTGCAGTGTCCCCTAACTAGTCTCTTGAAAGAAAAAACAATAAGATAAAACGATAAAAGGCATGAACGGGATTGAAAACATTTGCATCCATGACAAGGTGCAGCTCACTCTCTTCAGAGGCACCCATAGGTAAGCCATACATTCCTCTGTCACCACTACACCCATTGCTCAGACATCCCTTACTGCCTCATCCACTTACATGGCCTAGATTTGTATTCACCCGAAAACATCCCACATCCAATGAGAACTAGCCCAATAGGACATCCTAACGTCCCCTCCAAACTTGGCTTGTAGAATAGCATAACGTCTTTGAGCACTTGTCTTGGAAAGGGGGTTTTATGCATATGTTTAAATAACTTGATTATTGGATGTGATTGACATTGCTATGATCCTTGTGACTTATGAGCCCATGGAGGGAGTACTTGTTGTTTTTATAGGGCCACACTCGACGTATAGGTACACATGGGGACATGATTAGTTCGGACCTCCATAGGGATACAATCCCACTAGATGGATGTTGAGACCCCAGCTAGGGGCAGAGACAGATCAAAGGTTTGCACCAAAGAGAGAGGAGGATGTTCCACCAGAGACAGCCTGGCAGACCTGGACCCATGGGAGTCTTGCCCTTATCACTATGATGTAAGCCTTGGAAGGCCTATGGCATCATCCATGTGACCCTTGACGTCACCCAACGTTTTGGACACTTTAGAGGTAGTTATGTGCCATGTGGCACGTGTGGTTTGATCCTGAGGCCCTAGGAGGCCTAACGTTTTGCTCCTGGAGGCCAACGTTTCTCTAAGAAGGCCTAACCCCACCCTAAAAGGGCATGACATCACCTTTTCTTCTTTATTTAAGGTTTTATTATGTTATTTAATGTAAAAACTGGATATTACATGTAAACTGGCCATGTCGACCTTTTTGACCTAATTCTGGTCATTGAAACTGTATAAATAACGGATTTTCCCTTGTGTTTTTTCATCATATTTTACTCACACTTAGTGAGGTCTGAAATTTGCACCCTATTTAGGGTTACATGATTGAAATTTAGTGCGCACTTGTTGAAGGAGGATTATTTTGGACTATTTTAGCAATTTTCTTGGTGGAAGTGTTCAACTAGAGTATATGCTAGATGATTCTTGGTGAATGTAAGTAAGATTTATGAAATTCTTCTTCATTGAATGATTATATTTATGTTTATCTTGCATTTACATTAATACTATTAAATTTCTAGCTTAAAACCCTAGGAGGCTAAGCACATGTTATTGTCCTTGCCTTAATATCTTTCACCTACTAGATTTTGCTAAGAAGCCAATTTTCTTGAAGCTTTTTCTAAGGGCCTTGCCATTGCAACACCCTAGCACCTTTTTATTCATCTGAGCCATCATTTAATTCATCTTTGAGCTAAATACGGAGGAAAACTACTAGGGCCTAGGGTTACCTACACCCTAGTAGCTATTTTCCCCCTAGAATTTGATAGTTGAAGGCTTGGGTTACCAACACTTCAACTATTGACCTCTCTTGTCTTTAGTTCTCTTACTATCATTTGTTCCTTCAAGATTTTATGCCACCTAATAGACTCCATTTTCCCTAAAGGCACTAATCTAAGACTTGTTATTGAGTGATTGACAAAGACCACTATCAAAACCTATACCTTAAGCTTTGTACTAACTACTCCTAACCCTAGAATAGTCTAACCTACTAACTTAGTTGTTGTTGTTACAAAGATAAGATACAAACATCTATTGCAGCACTAAAATCATCCAAAACCAACTGAAAAAGTTGATTAATGCATTGCCTTACTTGCTTCTGACAAATGCTAGTATTTTGATGTTAATAAGTGATTATTCTTGGTCATTTTGAATCGATTTTAAGGCACTTATTGTGAAGCTATTATCTTATAAATATTGCTGCTACAAATTTCAGTTTGCTTCACCATTATATCAGCCATTGCTTTTATTGATAAAGTTTGTGGTTTTATGAAGTACTAACAGCAATTTGTACTTGTGAAAGATATATTTACTTGTTTCTTTGTTTCGGGCAGGTACATCTTGATACTTCACTACTTCATTGGTTAAAACCCCAAGACTTTCTGATCAGTGTAACTTGTGAGAGGGGACATTTTCATAGACATCTTAACCTTGCCTTCTCAAACCCCTAAGTCATCGGGGACATCTCCCTTGGGCCATCAACCCTAAATAGAAAGAGGTCATCCTATTGAGGTGACATTGATAGGATAAGCTTCATTACGCCAATTTGCCTTGCCATTAACCTTTTCCTTTGATCAAAGTACAAATTGTGCGATAACATTTTGGCATCATTGTCGTGGAACATTGATTCAATTCTCCTCAAAGAATATATTTATCGGTAAGCCTTTTCCTCAAAACAAAATATTTACTTTACAAATCTTACCTGGCGACTCCACTGAGGGTGATCCCCTCATCCCTTTGATAATTTCAAGAAAATTATCTAGCGACTCCAGTAATGATCAAGCCAACCATGACTTCTCAATGGGACCTGAGAAACTTCAAACCCTTGGACATGAGTAAAATCTCGGGATACCCTAGGAAAATGCCCCCTAAATACTAAAATTAGCTCCCTAGGTTCACTGGTAGTGATGGGGAGAGAGTCGACTATCACATGAGTGATTTTTGGGATTTCTTTGTATTCCACCCTATTAGTGACGATGTTGAAGATTTGGCAACGAAACTTTTCTCTGCCACTCTTCATGGAAATGCTAGGAAGTGGTATGACAACCTCCCCAATTCTATCATCACAACTATGGAACAATTGGAAGAAACCTTTCTCAAAAGGTGGGGTATTCAATTGTAATACATCCTAGTACTACTAAAAAGACTCAAGTGTATAAATCAAGTTGAGAATGAAACTGTTAGAAACTTCTAGGATAGGTTTGAGGATATACTATATCGAATTCTTGGAAGCCATTGTCCTGAAGATAAGTACATTATTCATATTTATACCAATTCACTCTTAGTGCATCTAGAGTTTCCACTCAGTAAAAAGGGCCCAAGAACGCTCGATGAAGCTCACAGCATGGCTACAAGAATTGAGGAAAATATCTCCTTGTCTCAGGTAAGGCACCTCTTTACCCCAAACACTCTTAGTTTGGAAAGATTAGTTTCCCTTGAGACCTTTACTGTTGATATCCAAAAGAAGGGGAACAAACCATCAACCAACAAGAGGCTAAAGGGAAGGATCTTGATGAGGTTTTCCAGTCCCACGAGGAGGAGCAAAGGATTACTCATTTTTCTGCCAAGAATAATGAAGACGTGGTTGAGGAGCTGGAACCTAAACACGATGATGAAGTATCAATATGTGCTCCTCCCTGTGATGAATCCATCCACTAGCGTATTCCTCATACACAAGAAGAAGAGGATGAGGTTAGTCACTTTCCTTTTCAGGATCTTGATAATGCTTTGTTTTATGATTAAGAGAAGGAAGAAGAAAGGAAACTTGTGAACAAGACAGACCCTCCTTTTTATAAAGTTGAAGATGTAGAAGCAAGTCTTCCATTTGATGAAGTCATCCAAATACTTGAAGCTCCAGCAAAAGAAGAAATAAACACGGTGATTTACCTTCCTTTCCAAAATTTAGATGATTCTTTACTTTATGATTTGGAAGGTGAAGAAGAGTTAGATGAGCCCTTGAAAGCTTTAGATCCTTCATGTTATGATAAAGATGATGACTTTGTTGATAATATCGATGAATTCATACATGTCGGGAAGCGTAAATGGGATGTGATTGGATATGATGGAGATCCCATTTACAACATTGAGGGTAGTTTTCAAAAGTTTCCTTTACCTTTATCACATGAAGTTACTAATAAAATTTACATTTGGCAACAAGGACATGATGTGGTTACAAACCTATTTCATACACCCAAGGATGACCTGGTGCTATATTCTCCTAAATACTTTCGGTCATACCTTGAGGATTTTGATGATTATCCCTCTGAGCACTTGGATTTATTCCATGAAGAATATTATCAACCACCATTGTGCTCAAATCTTGATAGGAGTAAGGACATTGTTTTTCCGAAGAAGGATCGTTGTGATAATTATCTCTAGCCACCTTTGATTACTTTATCTTGTTGTGTCAATAGAGGTGTAGTTGGGAAGTATGTATTTTGTATTAAGTTTCCACTGAGGCAAACCCTAGATTTCAAGGGTAGGTTGAATAGCTCAAGAAGAAGTTTTTCCTATCAGTTTTTTAGCCTCCCCTTAAATGTTTGTTGGTCATTTTCTAGGTCCTTGCCAATTTCCCAAGATTTAGATTGTGAAGATGTCCAAGGTAGCCAGCTTTCAGACGCTTTGAGTCAGTCTTTTGAACCTTTGAATTTTCATGATCCCTTCTTGAAATGGATTGAGCACTTTTCTGAGAGAATGACTTGAAGCCATTTTGTCCCTCCCACCCGCCTCCATGAGCTAGACCTTACAATTTCCAATGATGTAATACATTTTATAACTCGTGTTATTTTTGTGATTAACTTATCACTTCTTTGGTTTATGATGAAGCACATAGGCAGGTATTGTGAGACATTGCTAGGGTGGTTCCACTGGCTATTTGACTACACCTAACATTCATCCAACAAGTAAGTAGAGGTAAGTAGGTAGGCATTTGCATTCATTGTATATACCATTTGCATTTCATGTTAGAGTATTTTTATTTCCACTTGTATATATTCTTGCTTTCATTTTTTTGTACCATATATGAGTCGGGGGTGATATCACCACCCCAAATGATTACTAGTAATATTTTGTTGAGATCAAGAAGGTCACAGGTCATGCCAGAGATGCTTAGGTTCTCATGCACTCTACGGTGATCACATGTCCTCGAGTTGGAGACAGATGTTATCCCCTAGCCTACGAATAACTAAGAAGATTATGTCTCGAGGCCCATAGGTCCTATACATGGAGTACTGAGAGCCATATCGGTTTGAACCTGGCCCTGGAGGGCCCATATTTCTTATTCAATGCCTACAGCTTGTCAGCAGTAGTAGCATCCATCCCATCGGCCTAGTCCTTCAGTAGCAATAAATATTGCTCCATGAGGTAATGAGTCTGGGTATCATGGTATGTGTCACTTTGACTCTCAAAACATTTGAATATGTTCATTTAATTATTTTCACTTCTAATGTGTGCTTGGACCTTATGCATTTTCACTTGTCCACAACTAGGGGGAATGACAGGATGCCCCGGTAAGTTTTTTCCCATAGGGTTTGAGTTTCCACTGGGTGGGTTCATGAAAGGTCATTGTTTGTTCCAACCATACTTACCACTTTTCACCTTTTTCCCCCTCATCCATCCCATACATTGGCTCGGGCATTGGGTTTTCCAATCTAGCAAATGGTTGTACCTTAACTTGTGGGAAGAAGGGGCTAAAGGCCCAAAAAGTAAACGTAGCTGGCAAAAGATAAAAGAAAAAAGAACAAAACCTACGGATGCTTTACCCATGGATCCCTGAGAAAGCAATAAAAAGCTTCTGAGCAAGAAACAGAGGGACCCATAAAATAATAAAATCAAGACCTAGTTGGAGGATAGGGGGTCTCATCACGAGTCAACCTAATAGGTCCATGGGCATGTAGTGGTATGACACTACCATTCAGTTGGTCACCACACCAGGGTAATTTCTCATTGTGGCGTAGCCAAGAGAAAGGGGGTCTCATCACGATCCAGCCTTCTCATCTCCATGAAATGCTTGTGTGTAACATTGTCACCACCGGTCACCACGCCAGGGATGTGTCCCCTAACTAGTATCTTGAAAGAAAAAGAAATAAGATAAAAGGAATGAATGGGATTGAAAACATTTTCACCCATGGCAAGGTGCATCTCACCCTCTTCAAAGGCACCTACATGTAATCCATACATTCCCTTGTCCCCACTGCACCCATTGCTCAGAAATCCCTTACCACCTCATCCACTTACATGGCCTAGATTTGTCTTCACCTAGAAACATCCCACATCCAATGAGAACAACCCCAATAGGACATCCTAACAACCCCTCCAAACCTGGCTTATAGAATAGCATAATGTCTTTGAGCACTTGTCTAGGAAAGGGGGTTTTATGCACATGTTTAAATAGCTTGATTATTGGATGTGATTGACATTGCTATGATCCTTGTGACTAATGAGCCAATGGAGGGCATACTTGTTGTTGTTGCAGGGCCACACCTGACGGACAGGTACACATGGGGAGATGATTAGTTTGGACCTCCATAGGGCTAAAATCCCACCAGATGGATGTTGAGACCCCAACCAGGGGTAGAGATAGATCAAAGGTTTGCACCAGAGAGAGAGGAGGATGTTCCACTAGAAACAGTCTGGCAGGCCTGGACCCAAGGGGGTCTTTCCCTTATCACTATAATGTAGGCCTTGGAAGGCCCATGACATCACCCATGTGAATCTTGACGTCACCCAGCATTTTGGACACTTTGGAGACAGTTATGTGCCAAGTGGCATGTGTGGTTTGATCTAGAGGCCCTAGGAGGCCTAACGTTTTTTCCTGGAGGCCAATGTTGCCCTAAGAAGGCATAACATCATCCTAAAAGGTTATGACGCCACCTTTTCTTCTTGATTTAGGGTTTTATTATGTCATTTAATGTAAAAACTAGATATTACATGTAAATTGGCCATGTCGACCTTTTTGACCTAATTTTGGTCATTGAAATTGTATAAATAAGGGATTTTCCCTTATATTTTTTCATCATATTTCACTCACACTTAGTGAGGTATGAAATTTGTGCCCTATTTAGGGTTACATGACTGAAATTTAATGCGCACTTGTTGAAGGAGGCTTATTTTGAACTATTTGTGCAATTTTCTTGGTGGAAGTGTTCAACTAGAGTATATGTTAGATGATTCTTGGCGAATGTAAGTAAGATTTCTGAAATTATTCTTCATTGAATGGTTATAGTTATGTTTATCTTTCATTTACATTAAGATTATGAAATTTCTAGCTTAAAACCCCAGGATGCTAAGCACATGTTATTGTCCTTACCTTAATAGCTTTCACCTACTAGATTTTGCTAAGAAGTCAATTTTCTTGAAGCTTTTTCCAAGGGCCTTGCATTGCAACACCCTAGCACTTTTTTCTTCATCTAAGTCGTCATTTACTTCATCTTTGAGCTAAATAATGAGGAAAACTACTAGGGCCTAGGGTTACCTACACCCTAGTAGCTATTTTCCCCCTAGGATTTTATAGTTGAAGGCTTGGGTTACCAACACTTCAACTATTGACCTCTCTTGTCTTTAGTTCTCTTACTATCATTTGTTCCTTCAATATTTTCTACCACCTAATAGACTCCATTTTCCCTAAAGGCACTAATCTAAGCTTGCTATTGAGTGATTGACAAACACCACTATCAAAACCTATACCTTAAGCTTTGTACTAACTACTCCTAACCCTAGAATAGTCTAACCTACTAACTTAGTTTTTGGTGTTACAAAGATAAGCTACAGCCATCTATTGCAGCACTAAAAGCATCCCAAAGCAATTGAAAAATTTGATTAATGCATTGTCTTACTTGCTTCTGACAAATGCTAGTATTTTGATGTTAATAAGTGACTATTCTTGGTCATTTTGAAGCCATTTTAAGGAACTTATTGTGAAGCTATTATCTTATAAATATTTCTGCTACAAATTTCTGTTTTTTTCACCATTATATCAGCCATTGTTTTTATTGATAAAGTATGTGGTTTTATGAGGTAATAACAGCAAATTGTACTTGTGAAATATTTTTTTTGTTGTTGCTTTGTTCCGGGAAGGTACATCTTGATACTTCACTACTTCATTGGTTAAAACCCTGGGAATTTATGATCAGTGTGAATTGTGAGAGGGGACATTTTCATAGACATCTTAACCTTGCCTTCTCAAACCCACAGGTCATCGGGGATGTCTCCCCTGGACCATCAACCCTAAATAGAAAGAGACCATCCTATTGAGGTGATAGTGATAGGATAACCTTCATTACGTCAATTTTCCTTTACATTAACATGTTCCTTTGATCAAAGTACAAATTGTGTGATAACAAGGGCCATCACTAATAACGCATCCATACATGAAGCTTCCCTCAAGAAACTCTCATACCGCAAAGTCATATCACTCTACGACTAGCTCAATATTTGGATGAATTACATTAGAGAAGAGTACTTGAATAAGACAAAATATAAAATTCTAATTTGCATACAACTATATTCTATCTTGTCTTTTTCCAACTACCCCCATTATTTCCCCATCCTCACACATGTCAATAGCTAGTGGGAGTGGTTGAAAGGTATTTTGTAACTCCATGTGGAAGTCAACAAGACACTTTCTAGAGTTATCATATTTTGTTTAAATAAAGGAAGAAGCCCATTTTGAAAGGCTCTTCAAGCATTGTATACAATCAAGAAACTATTTTCAGATAATATATATATATATATATATATATATATATATATATATATATATATTGTTTTAACTAATATTGAGAAGCCCTCACAACCAGTTTTGAGAGAGAGAAGAACTTATGTACATTGTTGTTTGTTGTGAACTATTTTCAGTAGATTGTCCTTTGTTTATGTTAGTCCCTAAAGTTGCACTTGACTGTGAGAGGG
>JZKD02S1670467.1:106237-129646 GCA_000966675.3 Picea glauca
AAATAATTTCCACAGTAAATTTTTCATTGTATTAATTAACAATCAAGAAACAAAAGCATTGCAATCTGAATAATGAATTCAAGCATGAAGAAAGAAAACAGAGTAGAAAAGAGTGCCTAACCATCCATATGCCTTTGCTATTAAGTGTCAAATAGAATAATAATGCCTTACAAGGAGTTTTCAGAATAAGTCCTTTGGATCTCCAATTTTTCGACCTGAACACAGTCTTTCCTCTGCCTATTTAAACTATCCATAAAACCTCCAGATCCTATCGTCTAGTGTACTTTTAATGACTAGATCCGAATAGTATCTATCTACTAGGGAAGTTAGCTCAAAAAGAGCTTTTACAATCCAAAAATAGATCGTTGCTCAACAGCTTGATATTGTATGATCTTGCCAGCATTACATTTGATTCTACAAAATAGGGATTAGTTTGATCTAGTCATACAGTTTGAGGTCTTTGCATTTCACGGGCCAAAAATGAGTAGACACTGCCATATTTCCTAGAAAACACCAAAATTATGATTGTATCAATCTTCATGAAACCTTTAGGATATAATCACAGCAGTAGCTTTAGCATTTTTCTATTTGGGCTTTGTGTTAAGCACGACATTGTGCCAATAAAGTCTGAAGTTTATTTCTCTGAGTTCTTTGAGCAACACCCTTTGCTCTTTTTTCTTCTTTTTGAAACCTTAAATCCTTTCTTGCTGACAAGCATTCCATTGTTCTATTTGTGCATTTTCTTTCTTCAACTGTCTCACTGTTTTCTAGAATTCCTTGATCCTTTCTTTATCAGTTCTGATTTTAACCCTAAATTCTGAGAACTCTTCAAAAGGTTCAGGCTCATTCAGATTTAAGGCAACCTTGGGTTCTTTAGATTTAACTTGGTATTTAGAAACCAATCCTGAGCTATGTTCTTCATCAGAACTTGTTGAATCCATGGCTTCAGGCACATATGATATGTGATCTGAGTCTACAAGGTAATCCTTTTTATTCTTAGGAATCTCACTGATACCTTTAGCAATTTCTTTAGCTTTTTCCAATCTGGTTGTAGCTCTTGTTACAGGTCCTATAGATGATGAAAAAATTTGTTTACCTTTGTTTACTAGTTTCTTAAGCAACGAAGTTCTTTTTGCCTTTTTCCTAGTACCTGCTTCAGTATCTTCAGAGTGATATTCTATAACTATGACATTTTCTTCTTTGATCGATGGATTATACATGGATTTAGACTTCAACCTATACTTGTTGGTAACCCTAGTAAAATTCCTGCTAGGTTTTTGAGACGCAGACACACCTTTATCCTTTGTCCTTTTGACTGCAGCACCCCTTTTACTGGTTGATGGTGATTCATGCTTGACTGTAGTTTGAGTATTAAAATGTTCATCTGAATATTCTTCCCCTTTAACATCTTCCTCAAAAAACATTTCAATTTCTGGATCCAACTTAGGTCTTTTACCTCTGCTATTCCTCGTCACCCTGATATCAGGCATTTCTTCTTTAACAGGGGTTTCATCAATTGAAATATTTTGTTTCTATGTAACAGTCTTTTTTCCTTTGCCTTTCTTCTGTTTGTTGGACTATGTGTTAGGATTTAAGGATTGCATGAGCCATCTCCAGGGCTTCTATAATTCTCTCAAAGCAGACATAACTAAAGTCTTAATTAAGACTTGATGAAACAGGCTGCTCTTTGCATTGGTGGAGAGTGACTGCACTCTCTTTGAAATCTTTGTCAAGCTTTTGAGTAGAAAGTAAGGCAGATTTAAGGGATAATCACCATTTAGATGCATTAATATCCTAATGTGGTAGATATAGACTAGTGAAAATCTACCTTCCCAGGTGATATACCTGTGGATAACAATCAGAGCAGTGTGCCATTCAGGTCTAATCCAGCTGCGAGGAACTCCCCTTCTCCAATTCATATTTTGCTTATCTGGAAGCAGGAATTGATTGACAAACTCTGTAACCACATGCTCTTTCTTCCACCATCTTTCTCCCCCAACCACTAATCTGCAATCTTTAGAAATTTTTTGTTATGTCACCAGCATCATCATCTTCCCAATCTCCACCTCGTGACCATCAAAGTTCAGTGTAAACTCCATGGAGACTTGCTCGTCATAACCCTGAAAAGTGGTAAGGAATTCAAACCACCCGGCATCTCTGAACCTTTGAGCCATCTTAGGATACGCTTCGAGGAGTTTAGCACCCTTGGGTTCTAATCTGACTACCTGTCCACTCCTCTTAGGCGCCATCAAAACGCAATGTTATAACTAGCACGATTTGTATTTCGAATTTTCCACCTGCAATCTATTAGTATATAATTGTTCTTCTGGGCAAATACTTGCGCCTAAAATTCAGGAAAATCATACATAGAATGACAGGTTCAATATAATGATCGTTGAGAATTGGACGATTTGAAATGAGTCCTTTGTAGGTACAGAGCAATCTGATCATGTAACGATTTGAATCACAAAATGATTCCAAAGCTATTGTGGGACACATGTGAACTCTCAAACCACGATCTGTGTCATCATAACGAAATATAGGTGACGGGCGCATATTAAGGCATGATTATCTTTGCGCTACGGGAATAATGCTATTCCCGTAGCGCTATTAATGACTTAGCATAATTTGAATTTGTAAAGTTCAAACAGGCCTATAAAGTGACACATCATTTAAAACCATGTCTTACAACTCCAAACTTAAATAAATTATTCAAAAAACTGAAATGCAAACCATAACAAGCTAAAAACAATGATTAAAATCAACTGGAAGCAGATAATGAAGTGCAAGTAGGAAGGGTTTGGGATTAGGGTTTCTCACAAAATTAAAAGCAAAAATTAGAGACTAACACTGGCTCCTTCTGGGGATGGAGTTTTGATAATAAACTCCAAGAACTCCATACCAATGCCTTTTCCTTTATCTCTGATTCATTGATCTCCCTGCATCTGTCAGTCTTTTATTCTCAGCATAACTGTAAAAACAAGTCCATTGGGTATATGGAGTCTTTATTGAAAAGAAAACCTATTGTACTAACTGAAAACCTGATGAGTCATTAGAGAAAATAGTGCTTCAAGAACCTCCCATTCAATGGGCCCCCAAAAGTTTCTGTGTTGTCTAAATTATGTAGGAGAAAAGTGTTATTGTTCATTACCTTGGCTATTCTGAAAGGACCATACCATAGGTTATCGAACTTACCATGCTTTTCTTTATTCTCTCTCCTGGCATCCATCTTAACACCAAATATCCCTCATTGAAAATATCTTTCTTAGTTCCCTTATCGAATGTAGCCTTGACTTTGCTATGGTAAGCAGCAGCTTTCTAATTCACCTGTTCTCTAACCTGCTAAACTTCAATCATCTGAAAAATTCTCCTTTGGATATCATTGGGTTTTTCTAACTCTTCTTGTAGAAACTTTAAAACTAGCAGGCCCAATTGAGTTGGAAGAATAGCTTCTATCCCATATACCATATGGAAAGGAGATGTCCCAATAGACTTTTTTTTGTTGATACGATCAGCCCGAAGGGCAAACTTTAACTTGGAATCCCATGATTTTTTATTTCCTACCAGTAGTTTTTTTATAATCCTTATCGGAGTCTTATTGGAAGATTCTGCCAATCCGTTCCCTTGGGGGTAGTAGGGAGTAGAATGAACCAATTTGATACTATACTTATTGCAGAATTCAATCATGGAATTCGATTTAAAAGCCTGTGCATTATCAGTGACCAGTTTTTTAGGACAGCCAAACCTGGAAAAAATATATCCTTCTAGAAATTCCATGATTACCTTGTCTGTTGTATTCCGAGTCAGAATTGCTTCAATCCACATTGTGAAATAATCTGTGGTTGTAAGAATCCATCTATGTTGTCCTGAATATGAAGGATTAATCTCTTCGATGAAGTCCAATCCCCACTATTGAAATGGTCCGTGGGTGATGATTGGTTTCAGAGGCAAAGATATAAGTTTCTGCTTTCCAACAAATTTTTGACAGGGTTCACATGCCCTGACCTAAGAAAAAATATATGAGAACTGGCCAGTAATAGCCTGCCTTAAGAATCTTGAAGGCAATAGCCTTCCAATGATGATGGCCTCCACAGACACCATTATGCAGATCATGAGAAATTTGTTTAGCTTCTTTTTCATCAACACACCTCAACAGAAAACCGTTGGGGTCTTTCCAGAATAGGGTCTTATCAACAATGCAGTACTTTACTGCTCTTAACTTTAATGATCTGAATTTATATTTATCCAACTCTGGGGGAGATTGAAATTTCAGCAAAAAAAATATGATATCTTTGTACCATGGTGAAGAAACATACTTGGTGTTTACCTATGAATTTGTTTCTTCAATCTGGACAGAAGAATCTTGGTTCTTGTCTGAAATATGGTACAACCCAATTGCTTTGCAATTAGATTATGTCATTAATTTGGCAAGGCCTTGTCCTTTTATCAGTTGAGTAGGCTTTATGGTGAGATCATACTCCAGGATTTTTGTTATCCATTTCGCTCGCTTTCCTTCACAATCAGGCTGAACCAATATTTCTTTGACTGCACTGCTTGGGACATAAGTTGTAATCTTAGATTGAATAACATATACTCTGAAGGATTTCAAAGCCTTTACCAAGGCATAGGCCTGTTTTTCTATTATATCATACTTCAATTCAAAGTCTCTGAGGGTTTTTCTAAAGAAGGAGATGGGTTGCTCATATCCTTGCTCATTTCTTTGCAGAAGCACAGCAGCTATGGTATTTTCTGATGCAAATGAAAAAATCATGAATTCTTTGGAGTAATCTAGGATAATTAGAACAGGTGCATGAACAATAGCCTGCTTGATCCTTTCAAAGGATTCTTTCGCTTCTGGTATCCACTTAATTTTTTCATCCTTTTTCAACATATCAGTAATGTACTTGACAATCTCTGTAAAGTTAGGTATAAACCTCCTTAAAAAATTAATTTTAACAATGAAGGACTGAACAGACTTTTTGTTTCTCAGAATTTCTATTTGTTGGATAGCCTTTACTCTTTCAAAATCTATTTTAATACCTTCAGGTGAAACGATGTGTCATAAAAGATTTTCTTCTTCCATGGAAAAATGTGATTTTTTGGGATTAAGCGATATACCATACCTCTTGCACTTCTCAAAGGTCTGCTTCAAGTGCTGTAAATGTTCTTCGTCGGATGTTGAAAATATAGTGATGTGCTCAAGGTAAATAACCACAAACCTATCTTTCTCCCCAATGAAAGCGATGTCCATATCCCTTTGGATTGTGTCTCCTGTGTTCATCAATCTGAAAGGAATGTTTTCATACATAAAAGAGCCCCAAGGAGTGATAAAAGTTGTTTTCTTTTTGTCCTCTTCCGTTACTGATATTGGATTGTACCTTGAGTATCCATCAAGCATAGAGATCCTCTTTGTGCCGACAACTCTTTGAAAGATATAATCCATTTTTGGTAATGGATAATTGTCTTTCAAAGAGCCCCTGTTTAGATTCATGAAGTCCACACGGAGCCTTATCTCTTCATTCTTCTTCCTGACATGTACAAGGTTTGCTACCCATTCTGAGTATCTCAGTGGCACTATGATTTTTGCTTCCAACAACCTTTTCAGCTCCTTTTCTATTATAGGTAACAGTAAAGGATTAAATTGCCTGAACTTTTTCTTAACGGGTTTTGATCTAGGTTTCAAAGGAATTTTGTGCTGAATAATCTCTGTATCAAAGACTTTCAGATCTTCATAAGACCAAGCAAATATATCTTAATATTGTTTCATCAATTCAACATACGCTTCTTTTTGTTTTTGTGACAGTTTTCTAGATATTTTGACCAACCTGGGGTTTGCATCCGGACTAATTTCATAGTCCACTACATTTGTTTCTTCTGTTTGGATAATAGCCTTCCTGGAAACATCATTGTGATCGAACAGCCTCTCTAGTGGAACCAAACCTTTGGGCAGATGGTTTGTCTTCAGTTCAATGATTTTGTGGCCAGCAATAGTATCTTGAAGGAATTTTGCAGCATATATTTCTGCTTCACCATTTTTGTCATCTTGATCTATTGAAATGTTAGAAAACTCTTCAATAGTTTTCAAAAATCTTTGAATTTCCTCATCATCTTTAAAAACCTGCCAATGTTTTATATTATCCGATATTGAGGGTCTGTGTCTGACTTCAACTTCGAACTTCATATTAGGAAACATCGGAGTTTTAAAGTTGCTAGCTGCAAGTGCCAAAGAGTCATCCTATTGATTTAAATTTTTGTGCACAAAAGTAATATTGAATGCCAAAAAGAAATTATCCACATAATCCCACTCCTCATTTCTATATTGTTTTAACCTTTGTTGTTTGGTTTGATATATATTCTTGATCTGGTGAATAATAAGTTTTGAGTCTCCAAAAATAGACAGCTTATCTATACCCATATCTCTAATAGATTTCAAACCTATCAGCAAGGCTTCATACTCATTGATGTTATTAGTGGTGTCAAATTCAAGTTTATATGACATATGAATAACCTCCTTGGTAGGGGAAATGAAGACAATGACAGCTCCAGAACCTTCTGTAGAACATGCTCCATCAAAATACATTTTCCAAACAAAATTTTCTTTACTGTCTCCAACTGCAGTTGTTTTCTTTCTGACTGATACTTCTGCCATCTCATCACTCATATGAAAAATAGAAGAACCAATATCATCTTCTACAGCATATATAGGATGATTAGTGTGATTATTGTGATCACTTACCAAATAAGACAATCTAACTTCTATGTATAATCTTCATTGTTCCCCACCAAAACCAGGTATGGTTGCATAGCTAAGGTCCATCTGTAGAGTACCACCTACCTTCTTGGCCCAATATCTTGAAAGAAGCATTCCAAATTTTGGTGGTATGTTAACCACAATAACATCTAATACCACACTTTTCATAGGTAATTGGGAAAGAGTAACAACCACATCTTTCATAACTCCAAGGCATTTGACTTTCTTGGAGTCAAAAGAATATAGATCATGATATGGTCTAGTAATGTCCAACCCTAATTCTTCCATCAGCACCTTAGGCATGACATTATGCGAGGCACCAGAATCCATTAAGCAGTTGTGCAATATCTTGTCATGGACATTTAATGAAATGTAGAATGGTGGAGAGGCATCAATTTTGTCTTCAATGTGAGGTCCAATAGTTATAGCAGGGTTTTCATCCTCTAGATTGACTATATCTGAAAAGGTGACATGAGCTAGAGCCTGTAGAGCCTTGAGGACAGTCTTTCTGAAGGTTTTTGTTTTCATGAGTTCTAATAATGGCACTGAAATCTTGATTTTGTTGATTTTGTGTTCCAAACTGAAAGTAGAAACGTTTCTGTCTGGTTCCTCTATGTCAACAGTACTATCCTTGGCAGGTTGTTTCAATGGCTGATCAGCTTGAATCTTGGGACTTCCTTTGATAATTATTGTTTTAACTGGAGTACTGGCCTTCTTTTTGGAAACAGGTGTATCTACTTTAGGTGCATTTGAACCAGATCTGAGATTGTATTTTTTCCTTTCAGGTTCTTGTTGGACGATCTCATCTTCATCCCCTTCCTCAAATTGGTTTGCAATCAAAGCATATTCATAATCATGTTGTGTCACATGTAGAGGAGATGATTCAGAATCATTCAAATGAACTACAGGGTCTTCTTCTGTATCATCTTCATCCTCCTCCTTATCTACAGCATTATTCTGAAAATGAGGCAAAACCTTTTGGTCATATTGGTTTTTTCTCTCTTGGTAAGATTTGAGGTACATTGTTTGGCCTCCTGAACTGATTTGGATTTCTGTAACCACTCTCATGTGCAGGTCTACTGGGTTGTTTTTGTTCCATCTTCAACCTTTCCATTTCGAATGTCAGAGTTTTCAACATCTTAGCCATTTCATCCATCTTAGAATCGGATGATGAATTAGAAGATGAAGGCAACTCTTCCTTTTTCTTTTTCCTGTCTCTATCACTTCTAGACTTCAATTTGTCTGCTGCTAATATGTTTGATTCTACCTCGATAGCAGCATCTTGCATCAGGCTGAGGGTAGCAGCTCTTCTTTCCCTAAGCAACAAGGAAAATTCGACATCGAATGCATTGGCAAAAGTGATTTCAGTTGATGTCTCTGAAGGTTTAATCTCCTCTGGAATTTTACCATACATCTGGTTGAACCTTTTGGTAAAATCAGGTATTGATTCACCTTGTTTCCTCCTTAAAGCATTGAATTTGGTAATGTAGTATAAAAAGTCTTTCTTGTTTGCCCAGTGTTTAAGAAAGGAATCATCTAAGGCTATGATATCAGCAATTGAATTAGGAGGCAAACTCCTGAACCACTTTCTTGCTTCCCCATTTAGACTCTATACGAATAATATCATCCACACATCAGCATGCTCTACATTGAAATTATCTGCAAAACTATAAAATAAACTCAAATGCTCTTCAGCAGTAACTGCTCCATCTCCATTGAATCTGGGCAAGTATCTCATATAATCATTTGGTGGAAAGGCAAACATGACTTGTGGAAGAACCAAAGGGGCATACCTTGCTGCAACTATTTCATCCATTCTGTCTGCAGCCATATTAGCTATTTTTAGTGCTTTGGGAGTAAGCAAGATTGGTGATGTTGGAGGTGAAAATGTCCCTTGTGTATTACAACTTAGATGTACTGTCATTGAATCTTGATCTTTAGCAGATAAGGATTTCTCTTCTGGACTATGATCAGATAATGGGCTAAGAAATAGAGGATTCTCAAAAGAAAAATAATGTGATTTAAAATCCTCATATGAGAGAGATTCAAGAGATGACGAAGGTATCTCTGGTTCACTCTTAATATTTGTGTTGTGACCTCTCGAAGTTTCAGTCACAAGCAAGATGTCTGAATATTCCTGTTTAATGAGTTCAGTAAGTAACTTCCACTGTTTTAGATTTAATTCTGAGACAGTTGAAGGGAATGAAACTGTAGCAGGCTCAATAACAGGTTTAATTTCACTTTCAAGATTCACCTCTTCATCTACTTGGGTTTTGGTGATTTCAGAGGATTGTCCTTGAGAACTTTCTGAAGACAATTTTCCTTTTAAGAGTGAAGACTGTCCAGAAAGAACTTTAGGTTTTCTTAGTAACTTTTCAGGATCTGGAACTGCTGCAACAGGCTCAGGATCTGGAGTTTTCCTAGTTACTGGTCTCTTAGTAGATGATGAAGAAGTTAGAGGAGTTTTAGGTCCTTTATCTTCTCTTTTAGGAGCCATAATTACCACAGAGGAGTCAGCAGGTGAATAATCACAGTCTTAAATAATGTCCAAAATCTTGTTAACCATCAAGATCTGAATCTAATCTTGTCGTTTCCCTAAGGAAGATATCTTCGTTTCTTTATCCCCAACAACGACGCCAAAAATGTTAGTCACTAAAGTTTCACTTGACTGTGAGAGGGGAAGCTAGGGCATCATCGGTTTATTTCAAAGTGTTTAGAAGGTTTTTATAATTTGGTTTTTTGAATAAGGTGGTTGAAAACTGGCTCAAGGTTATAACATAACATGGAAATCAAGATCAGAACATAGCATATCTCGTTGACTGAATAAAAGGTAGACACATAGATGGATTAAACCAATAAGAAAAAGAGAATATGAAGCCTTCAATTTGTCAACTTCACATAAATCCTTGTCTCGGAATATCATAAAGAAACAAGAACATCAGCTTGATATCAAAACTTGAAAATAATTTCCACAGTAAATTTTTCACTGTATTAATTAACAATCAAGAAACAAAAGCATTGCAATCTGAATAATGAATTCAAGCATGAAGAAATAAAACAGAGTAGAAAAGAGTGTACAACCATCCATATGCCTTTTCTATTAAGTGTCAAATAGAATAATAATGCCTTACAAGGAGTTTTCAGAATAACTCCTTTGGATCTCCAATTTTTCAACCTGAACATAGTCTTTCCTCTGCCTATTTAAACTATCCATAAAACCTCTAGATCCTATCATATAGTGTAATTTTAATGACTAGATCATAATAGTATCTATCTACTAGGGAAGTTAGCTCAAAAAGAGCTTTTACAATCCAAAAATAGATCATTGCTCAACAGCTTGATATTGTATGATCTTGCCAGCATTACATTTGATTCTACAAA
This sequence comes from Picea glauca, assembly GCA_000966675.3. NCBI lineage: Eukaryota > Viridiplantae > Streptophyta > Pinopsida > Pinales > Pinaceae > Picea > Picea glauca. The sequence goes on from JZKD02S1670467.1 coordinate 116,370, forward strand.
ACAGGGATTAGTTTGCCCTAGATCTTGGTTGGATCCACATGCACACCATGCTCATCAACAATGTATCCTAGGTATTGGACGATATCCATGTCGAAGGAGAATTTTTCCAAGTTGGCATATAGTCGATGTTGTTGCAGAGTGTGTAGAACCTATTGGATATGTTGCAAGTGTTCCGCCCAAGTCTTGTTGTATATGAGAATGTCATCTAGATACACCACTATAAAAGAATTGGTGAAAAGCCACAAGATATTGTTCATAATCCTCATGAAAGTTGTTGGGGCGTTTTTCAAACCAAAAGGCATGACCAGCCATTCAAAAAGACCTTCTTTTTACTTGAAGGCAGTCTTTCATACATCTATCTGCTCTATTGGGACCTGATGGTAGACAGACTTCATATCAACCTTACTGAAGTATTTTTCCCCCTTGAGATGATCAAGGAGATCATTGATTCAGGGAATTGGGTATTGGTTCCTGACTATGATCTTATTTAGGGCTTGGTAATCAATGCAAAGTCACCATGTCCCGTCTTTCTTCTGTACCGGCTCGATCGGGCTTCCACAAGGTGATGAGTTGGATCAGATGTTCCCCTTGTGGAGAATTTCTTGGATCTGATGCTTGATCTCCTCATTTTATAACAAAGAGCAGTGATAGACTGGCCCATTGGGTGGTGGTGCGTCGGGGGTCAGATCGATGGAATGATTAACCTGGTGGTGCAGAGGTACCCCAGTAGGTGAGGAGAAGATGTCTTTGTATTCTTCCATCAATTTATCAACTTGCTTATGTTGCGTGGAGAGATCAGTCACGGAGGCCTTGGTTGTGGCTGCAATATTTTTCTCACTCTGATATCGAATCACAAAGAAGACAAACTTCCCGATCTGAGAGATGACCTTCCTGCATAGCTTGGAAGAGATCAAGGAAATAGCACTAGGTGGGACTACCTCGGGTATCTTGTACAAATTCATGTTCAAAGTAATAATAACACTCTGAGGCCTAGAATCATATATGGCATGATGTTTCCATAATTAAGGTTGGTCCAAAATAACATCACAAACTTCAAGGAGAGAAACATCACATAATACCTCATCTTTGAAGGGCTTGATGTCGTACGACAGGAGGCATTGTTGGCTGACGTGAAGATCACTTCCTTGGTGGAGCCATCTGATGGAACAAGATTGTGGGTGCGGCGTTGTCGGTAGGGTCAACCACTTGATGACCTTTGCTAAGATGAGGTTCTTTTGGCTACCTCTATCAATGATGAAGTGCAGTGGGGTGCCTTTCACCCACATATATGAATGAAAGAGGCACTCGCCTTCCTTTGGCTCAAGTTCATCGGGATTGATCTTGTTGGTAGAAACGGTGGCATTGGGTTCCATGTCAATGATTTGTGTCTCCTTTTCTAGTTATAACTTAGATTTGGAACCTGCATCTGATTCAGAGGCTTTTACCTTAGCCACCAATGACTGCTTTGAGCGGCAATCAGTAGTATTATACCAGGGGATCTTATGGAAGTCGCACCACTTCCCGGTATCTTTCTTCATCTTTTTGTTGTCCTTCTTTGCTTGCACATTAGACCGTTTGTCCTAAGGTTGTAGATATTTTCTCTGCCCTTTGTTCTATGGGTTGGGAATTCCCTTGATCTGCTTCTGTTGTGAGGGGTTCCCAGACCCAAACTATTGCATCTTTTGTTTAAGCTTCTGCTCGATTTTGAGAGCAATTCGATAGGTCGTGCCCAAGGATGAGATGTCCAGAAACTCCATTTCTTCATGGATGTATCTATGCAAACTACTGTGATACTTTAGCACCATATGTCGCTCGAAATCTTTGATACCTGTCTTAGTGCATAAGGTATGGAAGATATTTGTGAACTCTTGCATTGCTTGGTCCCTATCATGTCGTAGTGTGGTCCATTTTGTATACAGGTCATCATAACTTCCAACGGGGTAGTATTGTTCCTTAATAGCATCCCTTAAAGACTCCCAGGTGAGTGAGAATATAAATAATAATGGTTCCTCTGTTTACTTTTTCTCACATAAAGTTTCCCACCAATCTTTGACATGGGGGACAACTTTGAGGAGTGCAAAAGTAATATTTTCTCTATTCGAAAAGTTATGCATAGAAAAATACCCTTCTAGGATATTTAACCATATGTCTACATCATCTGCATCTATCTGACCTTAAAATATAGGAATATCAAAGTTTATTTGTACCTTGAAGGGGGTGGTGCCTCCACTCAAGGAAGATGTGTCGCCTCTTGGTATCCACCGAAGGATTTGCACAAAATTGTCCATCATCTTGTTTCGTTGTTGCGCGAGTGATTCCTCGAGAAATAGTTTGAAAGGATCTCCTATCATGTCGACTTTATTTTCTCCCGCCATGGAAGGTCGCTTGGGTGTGTGAGATTTTTTTTCCTCATGAGAAACAAGCTCGAGACCCAAATATTTGTACCCTGACCTCGTCGGGGACATGCACTAAGAACGACCAGGAGGAGACCACTCTGATACCACCAATCTGGATTTTATGAGAAAAAAAAATGAACACGGATTATTATGATTATTAATAGAGAGACACAAGGAATAATAACAAAGATACAGTAAAATTGGCTTCTATTCAATAAAGAAATATGTTGAAACTATAAAATGCAGACTAAAAATAAGCTTTCTAGAATGGTGGTGTCTTATCTCTGAGAAGAGATATGATGGTTGCACTCATCCGCAAGAAGATGAGTACAATGAGGCTCTGAAATCGTTTTTAAAACAAACATGAATTCTGAAACCCTAGACATCCAAAAAATCTAACCCTAGGAGATGAAAAGCCAAAAGTCATGTGGGCCCCGTTGGGGTAAGTTAGTACATCAACTTCTCAAGGTCATAACTTTTGCATACGATCTTTTCTTTGGGCACATGATAGCTCGTTGGAAAGGTATTGATGAGGAGATTCATGTCATAAGATTAACCATTCCTTGGAGCATCATTTAGGTTCCCGATAGCGAAAAAAATGTCGTTTAGGCCCTCAAAATGGCCCTGAAAGTTTAGGACCCGAAAAACTGCTAAAAATAGTAAATTGCCAAAAACTATTTTGAGCCAGTTGGAATAGGTGGGTGGCCATCGATATCCTCCTGGATCAAGTTATTTGTAGAGTTAGTTTCATTTCAGCTACTCATTTCGTTACGATAGTTTTGTCCTAGTTAGGATAGTATAGGATAGGGTAGATCAGATTTCATTTATGCATTTAGATAGTCTTCATCTACATCTACATCTACATTCACAAACCAACCAACCAGCCCCCCACAGTCAGTAATGGCAGTTGGGAGAGAATTTGTATGGATATTCTAAACCAAATGGTGCATACTCTAATTGGGACCATGTACCAAGGAGTACCCCTTGTTGTTGAAAGGCATTTATGCCCCATCAATAGAATTGGCACTAGAAGGAGGGCCTGATTTTGTATGGCTCACTTAAACTCACAACAAATTATTTTCCAATCCTCTGAAAATATTCTTGTTCACAAACATTTCCCTCACATTCCTTCTGAACAAGATGTTAACTTTGAATATTCAAATTCTACTTTTGAGAGTCTTACTGGAATCCCTAAGCGTCATCTAGAAGCTTGGTATCATGTACATAACGAAGTTTTTGTTGAAACTCATCGTATTACCCACACATACGCCAAATTATTGGTCAATTACCAACATCCTCATAACTTCCCAGAAGGAGAGATACGCGTGTAAGATGACCCGAGAATCGGGAAAACATTCTTGTTGATTTTGTAAAGGATATGATAGAAACTGCTCTACAGGAATTACCAGTACCTTTGAGTCAAATTATTCTTACTCCTCCAAGGTCCGAGCATAAATTTTATGGTGAAAACCCAGAACCAAATTTCAACGATAACATGGGTGAAAATCAAAATAGAAGACCAGTAATTCCCCCATGTATTTCCCAAGGAGATCTAAACTCAGTTGATCCTATGCATGAGTTTCCAAAACGTTCGGAGAGACTTCTCCCAAAATTCTACCTAGATAAATCCATCTCACCGAAAGATCATATAAAGAATTTATTTTTAGCCACTTGTCCCTTTGTCGTTCATTATGAAGACATGGTTTGTAGATTCTTTCCTTACACCTTTGAGAACAAAGCCTCCACATGGTATTTTAACCTTGCTCATGGTTCTATAACTAGTCGGGATGACTTTGAAAAGAACTTCATTGGAAAATTTTGGGAAGAAAAAATGTATGTGGCTTTATACAAAGAATTAGGAGCCATAAAAATGGAAAAGAAAGAGAAAGTGAAATATTTTAATCAACACTTCACCACAGTCTTGAATAAACTCAGTGTTGAAACCGCTCCCCTGGAATCCATGGCTATCGAATATTATGCTTCGGCTTTGATTCCTTCGATAGGCATGTTTGTTAAATTAGCGAACAAGGTTACCTTAGTTCATAATTTTGAATACGCTAAAGCTATTGAAAAGGAATTGTTCTCATACGACATTCACTCCTCATCTAAGGAAACTAAATCAGCTAGAAAAAATCCTTTGTTACTGACAAAACCTGCTGAGAAAGAACGCAAATATTTGGATAGTGTGGTTAAATTGGTTAATAATATATCAAATGAAGTGTTATACCTTAATAAAAATGTCGAGGAAGGTCCCTTCAATCTTAGATCTTCCCGTCCATTATTTAGAAGGAATGACATTCCACCTAAACCTCTAGAAGTCCCACAACTCACTCTAAATATGGATAACTTCGGCATGGATAATTTATGTTCATACCATCGGCAAAATCATTCTGAAAAAACATGTCCTCAATGGGTTAACTCTATGACCTTGGTCATCAACCAGTTTTTGTATTAGTAAAATCTAAATGATGAACATCCCAAGGAAACGGAAATTGGAGAAGTAACTGAGGAAAACCCACAAGAGTCTTCCATGTTTTTATGGGATTGGTGTATTGATTTGAATGAAGATAAAATTTAAGAGGTTTTCATGGGAGACACAGATTGTAAAATATGACCCCCAAGATTATAACTTACGTAGCAAAGGTGTTGTTCCCAGCTCTTCTCTCTCTCTGAAAACCAACATCGCCCTCGGGAAAATCATTCCTCTCGTCCCTACTCAAGAACCAAGCACCCCATACCCAACAACAGTCAATACTAAATATAACACCCTTGTTTCAGATAACAGCAACAAACCAAGTATGTCAACCCCAACTGAAAACAACATTAAACCCAACACTCCAACAGCCAACAACAAATCCAACATCTCACGGCCAAAAAAATTGGCAAGCAAGCCTRAAAAACYTGCTTTGGAATACAATGTTATTGATGATCTAAAGAAAACTAAAGCTAACATCTCTTTGTTTGATATACTRCACTTCCTCGGCARTGTGATCTAATTCTTGATACTTTTAATCCCAATAACAATAAGAAGAAGACCAGTGTTGTAGCTAACATCATTTCTAAKACTGATGAAACAAAGGTAGAATATAAAGTTGAAATAAAATCTTCCATAAATGTAGCAAGTATAGGTGCACATTCGAAGTCYGGGGTTCCACCATTTCTACTTACATATGAAATTTTTAATTTCAATGCATATAATTGTTTAGCGGATTCTAGTTCTTCCTCCAACATTATGTCATACTCAGTTTTCCATAGAATAAATGGTGTCCCGGAATTAACTACCACAAAAATAATACAATTAGATAGGTCAGATGTTAAATTAAGAGGTGAACTTAAAGAGGTTATGATTAGACTCGCATCTAACCCTAGGATTCATTAGGTTATTAACATTGTTGTTGTTGATATTCTAGAAAAATATGGTTTGTTGTTGAGTAGGGACTGGTTAGCTAAGCTTCAAGGTTATTTCTCTACATATTGGTCCCACTTATGGCTCCCATACAAAGGTAATCCAAATCATATACGGGTGAACAATGAGTCTCATATGAAGCATACAGTAACAGAACTGCAAGGTAAAAATGAACTTGTTAGCTTCACCCATATTGTTTTGGGAAATCATTCTTTTTATATTGATCATGGTTGTTATGAAGCATAGTCATCTCCAATTCAGTCGGATATACAGTTCGAACTCCTTCCATGCACTCATAATAATTCTTGTACTATATTATAAGAACTAGTATTTTTTGCAACTAACCCATTTGAACATAGTAATATGTGGACTATGTTCTTTGATGTCTCCAGTTCTTAAGAATGAGTCAAGGCGGGGTGTATCATTATTGATCTAGAACAGCGTAAAACTCTCATATCTTGTCGTTTAGAATTTGAATGCACCAACAATATCATTGAATATGAAGCATTGGTTCAAGACCTGAAGAAATCCAACCACCTTAAGGTAAAATGCCTTCAAGTATTTGGTGATTCGGAGATAGTTGTCCAACAGGTAAGAAACATTATTCATTTCATGTCTCCTCACTTGAAAGGTTGTCAACGGGAGGTATGGAACTTGATTTATTCCTTTGAATCACTTAATATTGTTTCTATACCTTGTTGTCAAAACACTAATGTAGACACTTTAGCGAATGCAACATCTAGGCTCACGCCCCATAATGACAGTTTTTCTGTTGAAATAATTTATGTGCATTATGTATCCAATAACGTCACAAACTGGAGGGTATTTAATAATGTTACTCGGATTATAAATTTTATTACTAGCTCTTACATGTTTCAAGACTCGATAATAGATGATGAAGTGCATGAACATGACCTTCAGGACTACCGAGATGAATCAAGTAATATAAAATCTAATTGCATTATGAAAAATGTGTTGTCACTCGAAAAGATGTTTTATTTACAGACTAAGTTCAGAAGGCCTGTGAACTCAAATACTAACAGCTCCAATACGATGCACTTTTTGGTGAATCTAGGGACCCCTATACAGCCCAAATACATCAATTTGAAAACCTACTATTCAGAGGTAAAGAATCATATGTTCACACAGCTATTTAAGAAGTATCATGATGTATTTTTTTGGACATATGAATATTTGAAGACCTATAACACCTGTATCATTCAACATGTGATTCCTATCATAGAAGGTGTCAAGTCATTTCAAAAAAAGTTAAGTAAAATGCATTTGACCCTTGCGCCACTCATTCAAAAGGAACTAAAGAAATTACTAGACGCCCAAATCATCTTCAAATTTCGTCACTCAACCTAGGTGTCTAATATGGTGCATGTCAGGAAGAAATCGGGGGAGATTGGGATTTGCATAGATTTCGAAAATCTAAATCGAGCCTCCGATAAGAAAACTATCTAGTTCCCTCTATGGAAAAAATCCTACAACTTGTCTATGGTTCTGAAATTTTCTCTCTATTAGATGGGTTTTCTGGTTACAATCAGGTTCTCGTAGCAGAACCGGACTGATTAAAGACCACCTTCAAGACGAAGTGGGGAACATATGCATATCGCATAATTCCCTTCGATCTAATAAATGTTGGTCCTACCTTTCAAATGAAAATGGACATAGATTTCAAAGGTATAATCGGTCATAGTGCAGTGATATATCTTGGCAACGTCACCATTTATTCAAAACAAAGAGTCGATCACCCCAAACATCTGAAGCAGATATTCGAAAAATGCAGAAAATACAGTATCTCTCTAAACCCCAAGAAGAGCATCTTTGTTTTTTCAGAAGGAAAATTGTTGGGGAATATTGTTTCAAAGGATGGGATTTTTGTGGACCCGGAATGAACTAAATCTATTATGCAAATGCCACCGCCACACAGCAAAAGGTCTATGCAGTCCTTTTTTGGAAAAATCAATTTCGTAAGAAGATTTTTCCCAGATTTTGTCAATATTCTTAAACCTCTTCAGTGGAAGATAAATAAAGACGTGTTATTCAAGTGGACATATGTTGAAAAGGAGGCCTTTGAGAATATCAAGGTTGTCATAGAAGCTTCACCTACATTACAAATTTCAGACTTTACTAAGGACTTTTTGTTGTACACTTTTTCTTCTAACCATTCTCTTACAACAGTGCTCACTCAGAAGAACCAAAAAGGGAATGAGTGCCCCATCGCACTTATGAGCATTGGAATACAAGGTGTTGAACTGAATTACCCATCAGTAGACAAGAAATATTTTGTTGTCCACAAATCTATCAAACAATTCAGACCTTATGTATTGAAGAACCATACCAAGGTGATTGTCCCTCACTCGGAGATCAAATATTTGCTTGTATAGAGGGAAATGGGTGAGAGACAAGGAAATTTGATGACTTCTTTGCAGGAGTATGACCTTGAGTTTAAACCAGAAATAATCGTTAAAGATCAAGGCATCTGTAAGCTAGCAACTGGAGTCATGGATTCAGAGACCAAGAAGAAGATGGATGGAAAGAGGAACCAACTCTCTATATACAACAAGTTCCTTGTGTTCCATCAGTTGAGAATTTGTGTTATGATGATCCCAAGTACTATCTTCAGCATGGTATGACTCATAATCATATTCATGCCAAACAAAAACAAGCGCTAAGGCTGAAATCTTCACAATATTAGTTGGTTCATGGCATCTTGTTTAGGAAAAATTATGACATATTTTTGCTCCGATGTCTTGAAAATCAAGATGTTAAAAAGGTTCTAAAAGACATGCATGATGGACCAGCTGGAGGTCATTTTTCAAGAGATACAACAGCCCAAAATATATTAAGAGTTGGGTACTACTGGACGACATTATTCAAGGATGCTCATGCCTACCCTTAGAATTGCAATTTTTTCCAAAAGTCCACCAGAAGAGAGCAAAAATTACAAAGAAATTGTTCTACATAATCTTATTACCCTTGAAGATCCCTTCGAACAATGGGGGTTGTACATAATCAGTGATATCAATCCTCACTCATCCAAACAACATAGGTATATTATAATTGCTAGTGAATATTTTACATGTTGGACTGAAGCAATACTTTTGACCAAAGTGAATGATGAAGTGGTATTAAATTTTATTAAACAACACATCATGACCAGGTTTGGAGTACCTAACTCTCTTATATTTGATAACGCAGAATATTTGTCATCGCTTAAGTTGGTTGATTTTTCTCTAGATAAAGGGATCAATTTAAAATCCGCAACCAATTATTACCCTCGAGGAAATGGCCTAGATGAATCTACAAATAAGAATATGATTTTCATTCTTAAACAAACTAGAGTCAATCGGCAGAGACACTGGAATAATGTGCTACCAAATTCCCTCTGGGATGACCGTGTCACTCCCAAAGCCTCAATACGAACCTCTCCTTACTTTCTTGTCTATGAGAAAGAAGTTATCCTTCCTTCAAATATATATCTTCCTTCCCTTCAGCTTACACAAAAGTCACAGGGGGGGGAGTGTATTGTCATCCAAATATGCATCGATACCTTGTTAAATCTAGAAGAGAACCGTGCCAAAGCTAGAACCAAATTTGAATGTCACCAACAAACTATTAAACATTGGTTTGATAAAAATTCTACTGGTGAGGAAAACTTTTAGGTTGGTGACCTCGTCCTCAAATGGGACAAGCCACATGAAGATAAAGGTAAACATTTAAAGTGTCAACAATTGTGGTTGGTCCCTTTCATGATTAAAGAAAATATTGGCCTAGGAACCGATCGCTTACAAAACCTCGAAGGGTATGTAGACCTCCTCCCCATCAATGGCCAAATCTTGAAACATTAAATAAATAAGGAGTTTGCTTTTCATTTTGTTTTTCGTCTTTGTTGTACTTTACATTTTTCCCATTTATTTATTTGATTTATTCTTTGCAATTTTTTTAGCTTTTTATTTCAGTTGGTTTTTATTTTCTCTCTTGAAAATTTTCACCCTGGAATCCTCATAATTTTGATGTTCGTGTTTCCATTCTCAAAAGTTTTATGTTTAAATACCTCCTTACATAGATTCATGGCTTCACCCAATGTATTGTCATTTGTTATGCCAAGAATCACAACCTCCCTTTTTCTTGGAGTCTTACTTGAAAATACATTCCTTTCCAAGAAAATGGAACCCCTCCTTTTTACCTTGAAGAGCTACCATGGTCTTTGGTCCTTGTTAATCCCTCTCTAATCAGTTTGATTTATACTTCAAGATTGGTTTGGATGATTTTTTGTATATACTTAGGAAAATTATTAAAAGATCATTTTTCAAGCTATCAGAGCAGTTCCTCTTAATTCCTCTGATACGTGTCAGAGGAGTTCCAACTAAGTCCTCTAACCCATTGGATATGTTTATCCAAATTCTATCGATACAAATGTTTTTTAACTAGAAAACTTAATGTTAATTCCTCTTATTCGACCGAAGGAGTTATTATAAACTCCACCGGTCAAACCGAAGGATTTCCTCGAAATGTCTTTTGTCAGATACCCACTACAACGTAATAAAATTTCCGTTTTTCCTCAAGGGAATGAATCCCCGAAGTCCTACGGGGGTCTAGTGCAGGCTAGTTCTTCCCTGTTCACCTCCCTATGATCGTGGGTTAGGACCACAGGCCAAACAAACCAGGCGCCTTTTCGTGTTTCACGACTCAGCGATACAATTGAGACTAATATTGAAGGTAGAATGGCAAGGGGGCTTCGGAATGAAACCCTGGCCGTAGATCTGGGCCCGTAGATTTTGGCCGTCCAGATCTACCCGCTGCTTAACGACAAGGCACTAGATCCCTTTCTTTAGTCCCTAGTTTGATAGGACCACATACGCGCCTAAATGCAGGCGCCTTTCACAACTCGCGACCTCGCGAGTCGTGAGTCGAAGACCCTCGAATTTTCTTCACAAATCATCGATACCCGAGATCACGAAATGAGTATATCTTCCTTTTGTCAACGCCCTCTGCGCACGACCGTCGGCTAGGCTAAACTCTAGCTTCTCTCGCTATTCGTCGCTTCGTGAGTTCAACGGTTGAACTCTCGTTCCTCCCTTATGTGATCCTCCGAGACTTGAAGGTCAGCGAAGGTTGAACTTCCCTTCGCACTGCTCGCAACTCGCCCCTTCGCGAGTTGTAGCGTCAAATCTTGGCACCTTCCCTTCACGAACCTTCGAGAAGCGATATTTAATTTTCCCTCTCACGTTCTCGCTACTCGCGACTTCGTAAGTCCAAGGGTTGAGCTCTCATGCCCTTCTCCCACGAATCCCCAAGACACGAGAAGTCAACAGAGCATTGACTCCCTTCTCTAGGCAATGTGTGTCCACCCGCCAATCACGCGGGCCCCACCTTGAAGTTTTGCCATGTGTTCTCTCGTGCTCGGCTCTCGGCACTTCCCTACTCGCGACTTGGAGCACCCAACCTTTGGGCTCTTACCTTGCGAACCTCCGAGTTCGCGAGATCCTTGGATCTCTGCCACTTGTCCTCCTCGGATGGACGATCCTGATCCTCTCATGGCTTTGCCACTCGCGACTTGGAGCATCCAACCTTTGGGCTCTTACCTTGCGAACCTCCGATTTCGCGAGATCCCTGGATCTCTGCCACCTATCCTCCTCAAATGGACGGTCCTAATCCTCTTGTGGCTTCGCCACTCGCGACTTGGAGCATCCAACCTTTGGGCTCTTACCTTGCGAATCTCCGAGTTCGCGAGATCCCTGGATCTCTGCCACCTGTCCTCCTCAAATGGACGACTCATATTCTTTTGCCCCTATTCCCGAGGGCTTAACCCTCATCTATCTCCCTATAGATCTAACAACTGTCGGGTTTTCTAGCTAAGATATGACGGTTCAGATCGGTCCCTATGTCGCGCCCTTTCCCACTGCTCTTTGGACGTCGAAAAAAAACCAACAGTCTAGATGTTCTCATGGACCCTGGGGGTCTACGATTCCGATTTCCTCGCTATTCACGAAGATAGAGGAAAAAGGGTTAAGGCAATTAACGCCCTCATTTATTCCTTCGATTTAACGGTCGTGAATGATCGCAGATTCCCCGACAGGTTCTCATCCGTTGATCAATACTTCTCCCTACGCTGCTACTTCGAGATTTTAAGAGGGTCATTCCTCTTTGTACAGGGTTGTTAAGACTTGCACATTCAAGTCATTTTTCCAGGTTCTTGGTAAACCTTTCCAAGGAGGGAATCTCTGCGAATAGGTCTATTCAAGGGCATTCCTGGGGATAGATAAGGGGAGGAAAATTCCCGAGAACAGACTGGAAGTCTGACTTGGTTCAACTTATGCATAATTAGATTCATTTATCAACATAAGCCATGTGTGGTTTTTTTGTTATAAGCATATACAACTACTAGTAGTGATCAAAATACCACACAGACCTTCTTATAATGAAAACATTCACAGTTTCACAGCTTATGAACATAATTATCAGAATACATATATTTCCAGATGCCAGAGGCAAAACACTTATCAGAAATAACGTCAGGGTTAAGCAACTGCTGAGAGGGGTGCCTGTTTCCACCCAACCGTAGGCTTAGCGACTCCTAGCGGATTTACCACTAGCCACCCCCGAGCTGAGACCACGATGTTGTGAGATTGCGTCTCTGTTTTCCAGTGACCAGGAGTGAAGGTTGCAATCCTTCCTCTCTGCTATCACTCACTCTGCGTATTGCCAGAGTTCCCCCTCGCATCTGCCCCCTAATCTCTTCTACCCCACGCCTTACCCTCGTGCGAGGTTGCGTGTCGCACGATTACCCTCGCGCTGGTCAGGCCTGACGGCTCTACGGATGGGTGGTTCACCTCCCATCCCTCATTAAACCATCTACCTACCAACCTGCGAGACATTTAATTCAGGGCCAGCGAGCCACTTTTGGTTCTCCGGGCCAGTGGAGTCCAAATATGGTATTAATTCTCGGTGGAAGTTAACGCCACCTTTCCAAGTGCCTTCCACCGCCATCATGGTCTCTTTTTCTGCACATCCCCTCTCAGTAGTCCTGCAATAAAATTCATAATGTTATTCACATTCATTGACCTTTTCCTCAAGGTCCAATTACATCACATATTCACATTTATGAGTTTGCCATAGTTCTTGGCCAGTCCAGTTATTTTTACAAACTGGGGGAAACAGGGTGTTACAATTCCCTCCCCCTTAAAAGGAACATCGTCCTCGATGTTCTTATCTACTAACATGAATTGCATGTACAGAAGTAAACAAAATCGGATATGTCTGTCTCATGGCATCCTCCATTTCCCATGTAGCCTCATCTGAGCCAAAATGTTTCCACTGCACCTTGACCTGTGAAATGGTTCATCTCCGAAGTGGGGTTTCCTTTCTATCCAGTATGCATTGGGGTTCTGGTAGAAATTCTCCCTCCGGTTCCACCTGGATCACAGACCAGTCAATTATATGATTAGCATCATGTACATATTTCT
>JZKD02S1670478.1:0-26057 GCA_000966675.3 Picea glauca
CAACTCCCTGGTTTCTCTAGCACCAACTAGAAGGAAGCACCAACTCCCTGTGTTCAAGCACCCACTTGAACCTTTGAGGACACCAATCCTCCCTAGCACCTCCCAACCACCTTGAATAATAAATTCTTTGTTACTGAAACTTATTACAGCGATATAAAATTATTCAATGGCTTACCAGCCCTGTTGTTGTTCTGTTACGCTGCTCTGTCCTATCTGCATCAGTGTCTTCTGCACGCCCCTTGCACTTTCTGTTCTTCTACCTTTTATACTCTCTGCACCATATCCCTTTGATGCAACCTTCCTCTAGCGTGCATCTCTGCTCCTGCACTCTGCCTCCTTTCTCACACTTGAATCCTCCCCATGATCACAACTCCCTTCTCTTCTTTGTTCAACATTCTTATAGTACCTGTGCTCCTTGTGCATGCAATATTTTCCATGCCACTGCATGCTCACACTGTGCCCAATCTACTGCACATCTCGAGTGCTTTTCCTGATCATCACAACTCTTCAGCTTCTCTGGTGGTTCCCACCACGCGTTCAACATCACTGGGTGTTCTGCTATGAATCCTCAGCCTCTCTGGCAATTGAGACTCCTCGTCTTCTCTGGCACAGTCGAGCTTATGCCTTCTATTTCAGTTACAGGCTTCAATGCTCATCCATCTGTCAATCCCCCTAACCATCGTCTTGCTTCACTGGATGAAGCTTAGAGACTCTTCATCTTCTCTGGCGATCACACAGAGGTCTCTTCGAATTCTCTAGCAGAGACCATCAATGATTTCTAGCAGTTATACTGCGACGTGCTACAGTAGCCCTCCAATCTTGTTCTAATTCACCTGCACCGTTGAATTGATTCCATGGGGTTTTGCATTCATTTCGGCATTCGGCAATTCAACATTCGTGTGACCATGCATCTTGACATTCCCAGTCGTGATCCCCGAAATGGAGCTTGGTTTCTCTAGCTCTTTCCTCCATCTCTCACTGATGTGACCAAGGGCTGTGACCAAGGGCTGTTACAACATCCATATATTAATTAGATATTATTATTATTATTATTATTATTATTATTATTTGAGCCAACTTTATTATTATAATTATAATATAACATAACACTTAACACTTTAAGCCTAGACATCTCCTATATACATGACTATAGAGCTTCAGAGCAATGATTGAAAAACACTTTAAAATGTAAAATTTATTCATATAAAAAAAGTTAATTCACCATTATAAAAATACTTTAATGTATTTACGTTTATGTTAATAAAGATTGATTCCTAATTAATTTATTAGAAAAACACTAAAATACTCTAGAAATTGATAAAATTATTTTTAATAACTTTATTGTATTAATTTCATTTAATTCTTAGTTAAGTTTAGGGGGAAAAACTTTTCAAATTAATGTTAAAATTATTTTTTAATAATTTTACTATATTGATTCCACTCATGTTTATTAAAAATATGTGGGAAACAAATTTCAAATTGAATTTAAATTACTTTAAAAAATAATTGGGAAATTTTTGTTAAATTGAATTTAAATTACTTACAAAAATAATCGGGAAAAAAATAATTTACAATTAGATAGTTTCATAATATTTTTTAATTCAATAAAAGTAAAAAATTTCCTTTATAATTTTATTAAAATGTATTTTCATAATATAATTGGTTATATGAAGATAATAATAAAATCTTTATTCTGCCTTAGATGGGGTGACACACGGCGACGCCTCGCCACATGGCTCAACATCAAGCCACAACTTAAATGTTGATGGCCGCCACCCATCCTCTCCGCATTTACGATGGTAGCTGGCCATTACAGCCGTTATACGGAGGAGGGACTCCTCCCTCACGCGAAAGATCTCTCTTAGACCGCACTCAATATGAGAGGGTTAATGGGAAGCCAGGCGAATCCATCATTTGGTAATTCAAAAATTTGAGAGCCTGGAGAGAGCTGGTTCGCTCTCATTTTGGACCTCCATGACAGTTGGGAGCTCTGGTGCAGCTCTAGTTCCCTATCGTTTTGGCTCACTTTCGTTTCGGTGCATTCTCTCTATATTTTTATCCACCCCTCATCAACAATGACCAGGAAGCGAGGCAGGCCTCGTCGAGGCTCGACCTGGTACACCCACAAAGAGAAAAGGAAAAGGAGGAAGAACCTAGAGCGCGCTCTGTCGATGGTGACTTCCATTCTCTGGCAGAGGGCACACACTGACCAATTGGCACTACATGCCATTATCGCTGAGCCTAGGACAGAGCATAGCATTCATACCATGGCAATTGAGCTTGGAAGCAGTCTGGAGGGAGGCGCTGCGGATGAGTTTCCAACCTGCTATGTTGACGAAACGTCGTACCTGGAGGAATTAGTGACCACCCTGGAACCCCAAGCCATGGCACTGGGTTTACAGGCTGGTAGCATTCCTAAAGAAGAGACGGCGGATGAATTCCCTGTTTGTATCGTTGAAGAGATACCGTGGATGGGTGACTACAGCCCCACCAACCATGCTGAGAAGGAAACGAACGAGGACGAGGCTCGGGACAATGCTTGCGTAGAAAGGAACGTGGACGAGACCAGAGCAGGGATGAAGGCAGATGTGGTCGGAGTAGGACTGAATGTGATCGAGGCCAGAGTAGGGATGAACGTGGAAGTGGGGAACGAAACCTTCGACGACGTAGGTAATCATGACTTGCATGGTCCACTCCTCTGTGTCGAGCATCTAGCTCTGGTGTTCGAACTCCAAGGCCACATGGCAGACCAGGAGCACAGAGCTCTCCTCACGGGACAGCGTCTGGACTTGCTCCTTGATGCATACTCCAATGCTCCAGCAAAGAGGAAATGTCCATTCTGTGCTCAGTCGTTCGCCATCCCAGCCAGGTCCACGTGGCAGACAGGCAAGGGCGACAAGTCACCGGGTATCTAAGTTCTCCTATGCTAGTTTGTTTTATGTTTAATCATGTTGTTGCTACCTGTAAACTTGAACTATGGCCATCTGTCCTGGTTTCCTTCGGGCAGGACAGAGGGAAAAACAGTTTTTAGCTAACCCTCCTAGACTCATCTCACTCCAAATTATGCCAGTTTTCGGTAAAACGACAACATTTTTGGTGGCTCAAGACGACTATATCTCTTTGTATTTTGTCAATGTTTCTCTGATAACTTAATATAGCAGGTACTATCTTTTTTACTTAAAAAAAAATAAAAATCTTTATTCTTATAACAAATAAAAATAAAATGGAAAGTTTAAATTTCAACCATAACAAATGAAGTTTTCTACTAATGAAGTTTTCTATTGTTTTATTTGTTCCACTACAAATGGAGTTTTCTAAACCATGCTTGCCCACTTAATTTTCTTTGGCTCAGTTTTCTATTGTTTTATTTGTTCCACTACAAATGGAGTTTTCTAAACCATGCTTGCCCACTTAATTTTATTTGGCTCAAAATATAATGTAAAGCTCAATGCCTCTTGTGTTTGGGACAAATCTTAAGATTAACTCATTGATATGGTTAAAACAATCCAAAAAAAACTATAAAAAATAAAGACAGGGAGATCACATCAATGACTGCCACTATATTTCTTACATAATGCAAACACATTAGTAGGGATTTAACATAGTCATGGACATAAAATATGGAGGTTTAACCTAGGCTTGGGCAATGTCAAGGGTACATGTCTAATATCGTCAATCACATATACAACATATATTTTTAATGGGAAAATGACAATGCCAAAGTGATTGGGAGAAGGAAATGTAAGAAGCAAGAAAGAGTTTATGCTATTTTCATTATGAAGTTGTGATTGAAGTAGTTAAAGAAAATTTTCTTGAAAGATCTTATATTAACTAGATAAATTAACTTTTAACCATAAATATTGTGGATAATATAAATGAGCTCAACTTTTTTTAAGTTTCATTTTTAAAATAAAAACAAACTCTCACAAGCTCCATAGTGAAATGGGGATTAAACAATTCCTAAAACATTATGGGGCTAAAAAAATTATCATGTTTGTGACACTAAGAGGGTTGAAGATAAAAAACACTTTCTCTTAAAATTTCCCATATAACATCCTATAAGCCAAATTTAGTGTATTAACCATCATCATCATAATAAATAATTATAATAAATATTATTAATTATTATTAAAAATAATTATATATATGCATGTCTTCATCTTTGTGAAATAATTATATATATGCATGTCTTCAACTTTGTAAATATAATTTAAGTGTGTAGAGTAACACTTCATAACACAACCACTCAAAATTAAATTAAATTCAAAATTTTATAATTATTTATTTTATTTAAATAAATAATATTTATTTGTTATTATAATATAAATTAATAATTATTTAATATCATAATACTATCTTAATTATAATTATTAAAATGATAAAATAGTTAGAATTATCTAAATTAATCAAATAAAAAGTATTTGGTATATTAATAATCAAATACTTACAAGTGTATTTTTATTTTGCTTTAATTTTTTTTTCAATTTTTACTTCTTTAAACAAACATTGTATTTATTTATTTTTTCATATTTTCACAAACTTAATTCAAAAACTATGGCAAAAGTGTCAATAGGATTTTCACAAAGACACATATAGTGGATTAAATATATAAAGGACCAAAAATAAACAATATTTTTCCACAATATTTATAGTTAAAAGTTAATTTATGTCTTTCCAAAAATCCTCACTATTTATCTTAATCACAATTACAACTGCATAAACTCTTTCTTGCTTCTTCATAATGAAAATACCATAAACTTTTTCTTGCTTCATTTTACATTTTTTTCTTTCCATCACTTAAACATTCCCATTTATTAATTAAAAAGATATGCTAGTTTTATTTATAAATAATACTTTTTACCAAAAAATATTCTATTTACAACCACATCTTATCTTATTTTATTTTATAATAAAAGTTATTAACTTCACTCCAAAATACACAAATTACAGGTAAGTCGAGCAACCCATATTAACCATATTAGAATGACATAAAAATTAAATAACACATATCCATTATAATGTTTAGCATACATATTCTTGTTTAATAAATTATTTTATTATATCGTTAAAATTGTAAATGGTAAAGATCGACAAACTTGATGTTTAAAATTTGGTTAAAATTAAAATTTGACTTAAAAAATAAAAACATAAAAAGTAATAGAATAAATATTTTTTTAAATTATATAATATTTAAGAAAAATATATATATATATTTAATAATTAAAACTTTATTAAATGTCAAAATATATTGAATAAAGAAAAAACAAATTTTTTAATTTCAAATTAAACTAACTAACCCAATAAAAACTCCTTAAAATTATATATATATATATATAAACAAAGAGAACAACAAATTGACGTGCACGACACTGATGACTATGTTGATGACGTGCATGACATTGATAGCTATGTTGTAATGTTGAGAAATATTATTCCTTTATTATGGCCTTATTCACAATTTATTACTTACTTTTGTCTATATATTAAATGTTGATATGTATCTAAGATTTGCATTATTAAATCATTATTCATTTATGTTTTTTCTAAATTTTAATTTACACTAAATTAATTTACATAAATTTTAATTTAATCTGTAAAATCATTTAACATCAATTTTAACATTTAAAAAATATTAAATTGAAAAAAAAATTATAATTTAATATTAAATTCAACAATGATGAGTTTAATATTATGCTTATACTATGAGATTCTAATACTTCTTTTCAAAAAAAAATTAATGTTCATACAAATACAACATAAATATAATTTTCTTTTCAAAGTATTTTGTAATGTTCATACCAGTACAAAATAAATATAATTTTTTTCTCAAAATCCTTTTATTAATGTTCATAAAAGTAAAACATAAACATAAACTTCTTTTCAAAATCTTTTTAATGTTCATAAAAATAAAACATAAACATAAACTTCTTTTCAAAAGTTTTTTTAAATGTTCATACATGTACAACATAAATATAAATTTTATTTTAAAATATAACCGTCAGAGTTACTTTTTCAAAGATGTAATGCTTATCTTATATAAAACATTAATTTTTTAAAATTAAGTGAAGAAGTAGAATACAAATTCTATTCTTCAATATGGCATTCAGACTTACGTAATCATATCTTTAACATTTTCAAAGATAGGGGCCATCCTTGAGTGAGCAGGACCTGTATGAAAAGGCAGGCCATGTGTTGTCTTAATATTCGTGGCCATCTCTTGACATTAGCAGGCCACGTGCTTCCCAAAACAACTTGTTGTTCAGTTGAGGGAATATGTTCACAGATATGTTCACAGGTGAAGAATGCTGTGACGACATATCTCATTCTATGCACGTACATTCTAAATGTTATTTAAATTACAGGAAAACAATTAATATCCAAAACAACTTTGGCAAGGAAGTCAATAAGAAAGATGATGTGGCAAGAGGAGATAGGTCCAAAATTGGAGGGCAGTTTCGAAGGACAACATAGGTGGACAATAATGGTTGTTTTTGAAAACCTGTCAACCCGTTGACAGGTTTTCTGCAAAAGCTCTCCCTAAGATATGCCTTCGGCATAGTTAAAACCCTCTTAATTAAAAAAAATATTAAATTTGATGATTCTCAATAAATATACACATGTCGACATAAAGATTGCTCCATCAGAGCAAAGTAATGCAAGCCTTAAAACTATATTTGTCCATCGGAGAAAAGTAATGCAAGCCTTGAAATCTTCATGTGACCCAAGTCCATTGTCAGGTATATTTGATTTGTACCTTTTTCGATGACCTCTTTCCATCACCCCCCACCGACGATCTACCCGACTGACCTCCGCCCCACCTCTGACGTACCGACGACTCATGTCGGAGCTTCGTAGTACAGTCACCAATGTCAGTCAACTCTAATGCCAGACCTTTGAAGTACACCTACCACAGTCTCCTAATGGCGATCAATAACCAGCTTGTTGCGCAGGGGCTGGTATATATACCGTCGGATTGTCTTGATATATATGCCAATATGCAACAATATGTCAATATGCCACAATATATTTGACGCGGTTGGTATATATATAGTCAGATTGTCTTAATATATAATATCAAGATATATTCAATAGTGTATATACCAACTGCCACAACATTGAATGCTGAGCAACAGGTTGGTTATTGTTCGTTGTCACTCCCCAAACCTGATTAGCGGGTACACCCTAACTGTCGCATAATACGAGAAAACACTGTCACAGGGCTATACTGCGAAACTCACTAGGCATGAATCGCAAATACACCCTAACTGTCACAGAATACAGGAAAGTTATTCATATATAAATATAAATGGGGATTCATATATATATATATATATATATATATATATTCAATTAGAAGTAACCGAGGAGGGAAGATTGCTTCCTAGTTAGCACACTCTTATTTATGTTGACTCAATTTGAAATTCCAACCGAAGTTGTGTCCTCCCAATCGGTGTTGTATTCAAAAGGTCACATTTATGTTACGGTTAACCATTTTTTTAAGAAGTGTTTTCTTACATTAAAATCGAAATCATGCCACTAACTTGCGTATTGACAGCAGGGAAAATTATGCAGGTATTCTGGCAGCTAATTCTTGGGATAATCTATTCAGCAAAGAGTTTGTTGAGAAGCTGGGAGCGATTATTGTAAAACTTCACAGGAAAAGGGCCGAATACAAAAGCCAGATGGAAAAACAATCTGCCCCATAGGCTATTTTTAGCCTCGTGGACGTTAAAAATACTTTCTTTCTTTCTTTCTTTCTTTCTTGTTCTAAACAGTTTCAGATTCCATGTTGACAATTCCGTCCCCAACTTGGATTTGGACTTTCGTTTGAATTTCAGGGTAGCTCGGATACATCGATCCAAAAACTAATTATGTCAAAAAAAAATAGTATTTAGATAAAGTTAAAAGAGAA
Source organism: Picea glauca (assembly GCA_000966675.3). NCBI lineage: Eukaryota > Viridiplantae > Streptophyta > Pinopsida > Pinales > Pinaceae > Picea > Picea glauca. Next base: position 7,913 of record JZKD02S1670478.1, read on the forward strand.
TTATATTAAAATTTTTAAATGTAAACGGCTTTTAATGGTAATTTTTATAAAGTTATAATTTTTCTCAATTCACGAAAACTTTGATTATAAAAAAATTGTCTTTAAAAGTGGATCGAGACTAAATTTTATCTTTCTGAAAAAATTAGATGAAAGATTGAATTTTCCCACTGAACTAACTAGATGAAAGACTAAATTTGCCCATTAAATTAATTCATGAAACAAATTGTTAGCCAATCAAATTGATTTTAATTGAATTTTAATCATTGTAAAGTGTAACAAATCTTAAAGGTAGGCAATTACTTGGTTTGTTTTATAAGTTTGTTTTTATGTTTGAAAAGCTTTAAGATAAACTTTAGTAAATCACCATAGTTTTGATTAGTTAAAATGTTAGGAAAGTAGAAATTGTGACTTAATTTGGGTGTATGGAGCACGTTAAGAGAAAGTGTTTATCTTCAACCCTCTTAGTGTCACAAAGATGGCAATTTCTTTCAACCCATGACATTTTAGGAATTGTCTAATGCTTCGTTTCACTATGGAACATGTAAGAGTTTATTCTTATTTTAGCAACTTTGATTTTCTTATTTTAACAATGTTGATTTTCTTCTTTAGGTTAGTCAAAACAAAGAGATACTTTTTAATATGCTAGAATATGGTTGATCACCTCTTTATAGTATCTTAATTTTATTGTATCCTCTAATTTTTTATTGTGCCAGAATTTCTCCTTAAATTTAGATGTAATAATATTTTTAATATTATTTTTACTACAAAGTAACCTCTTCCTTTATTTCTCAATTACTTAGCCAAGACTTAGCATGCTTATGCCAACCCCACTTGAGCCACAAGTATTTTTTGTATTCCTTTGTTTCCCAATGATTTAACTAAGACTTACATATTTATATCAACCCTACTTGAGCCACAAGTGGTTTTGATTGGAGTTTGAATCAATCTTAGGAAGCATTATGTCTTCCATGTTCATTAAATTTGTGATTATAGGTTATAAAACACTTTTTAATTTCCTTTATCTTTCTTGATGATTCTCTAGAGATGTTGCAGTGCCAAACTTTACAACCATATAAGATAACATGGGTGATGAGAGTCTCAAAGAGAAATTTCCTCTTGTCCAATAACTAGAAGTCCAGTGATTTACAATTGTTTTCAAGTCCATAATAATCTTTCCACCCTCCATTCACCATTTTATCAATGTGATAATTCCAATTAAGCTTGTGATGAAGATCGATTCCTAGATATTTGTATGATGAAATTTTGATGTAAGTGATCTTTTTGGATTTAATTATATATTTTATTCCAAAGAAAAAATGTATTTATATTCAAGGTGAAAATAAATGCATTCATCAAGTGCATCAACACAATCAAAACTAATCCTCCAAGTAGAATAACTTAGATTAATCTATTCAGGTAGACCTATCAATCCTTCTAAAAGTTTCCTCACTAGGGATACTCCTTATATAGTAGAGACCTATTAATGAGGGGTTTTATACCTAATATGAGGATTTATCTAGGGGCTTAGCATGCCCCTCCCCTTCAAACAAGTGTTGTCCTCAACACTTGACTAACCACAGGTGTTTCTGCATGAAGAACTCATCTTCACATGTCACCTCTTCCACTAGTAGGTTCTTCCATTTGATGAGGTACTCTGTAAGTGCTTGATTTCTCAGCAGCTTAATCCTTGTTTCAAGGATTGTTTTCGGTTCTATTATGATTTTCCCTTATTCATTAATCTCTGGTAAAATAATTTGGATTGGGATCTTGTTGTTGATTACCTTATTTAACCAAGAAACATGGAAGATTGGATGTACATGTGAAGATGGAGGCAAATCCACTTTGTAAGTCATACTTCCAATCCTTTGCAAAACCTTATAGGGGCCATAATATTTGGGTCCTAATTTATTATCTTTCTTTTGTTGCTTGAGAGACATCTATTTATATGGTTGTAGCCTCAGAAATATCCAATCCCTCACTTCAAATTCCCTTTCACTGTGATGTTGATTTGCTTGTTGTTTCATCATATTTTGTGCTATAACCAAGTTGTCCTTCAATAGTTTGAGAAGCTCTTTTTGGTTCCCTATGTGGTCCTCCATTACTTGAACCTTTACATTCCCTTTCAAGGGTGATTTGATGGATGGAGGATAATATCCATAAAGTTACATAAATGGGGACAATTTGTATAGAGTATCGAAGGATGTGTTGTACCACCATTCTACCAAGGGAAACCACTTGACCCATTGTGTTTGTTTGTTAGATGCAAAGCAATGAAGATATCATTTTAGACATTTATTCACAATGATCTCAATTTTCCCATTAGATTGAGGATGGTAAGATGAGATGTGAGCCATCTGAGTACCCAAATGATCCGGATTTAGGAGCGAAACGAACTGATTAACAGACTGAATACAATAAACACAGAGATAGGAAGAATAACACAAATATCCAGTGAACAATATCTTATATTAAATAACGAAATAGGTTGAAACTGTAAAATTGCAGAATTGAAACTTGCTCGAATAGTGGTAGCTATCCATAGGCCCTTTTCATATTACTCATGAATGCCAAAACCCTAGATATCCAAAAACTTAACCCTAGAAGGTGAAACGCCAAAAGTCATGTGGACCCTATGGGTAAGTTGGTGTAATTTGGTACTCAACTTTCTAGGGTTGTAACTTTTGCATACGACCTCCGTTTTAGGCGCGTGATAGCCCATTGGAAAGGTCTTTCAGAGAAATACACATTTCTCCGTCAGACTTTGATTGTGGCAAGTAAAAAAAACAACGTTTAGGGCCCCAAAACAGACCTAAAAGTACAACAAGATGTGCTGACATGAAAACATAAAAAATAAGCCAGTTGGATTAGGCAAGAGGCCACCTGTATCCACCTGGAGAATGTGTGAGGCTTCAGACAACCCTAGAAGTATAAAACTCACAATTATAAATCAATACAGAAAGATGCGATGAATAAAAAATGGACACGAGGAGCCAGTTGGAATAGGTGGGTGGCCACCAATATCCACCTGTACCAATTCTCCCCCCTTAGGAAGAAATGGTCTCCATTGCATTGAATTCCCTCATTAGGTGAGGAAACTTCTGCTAGATTTGGCCCCGGGTGAGCCACTTGCCTTGGTGTAAGAGTTGCCCTATTTTGACAACCCGATAAAGCTGGATCCACTGTTGGCGAGTTCCCTTGACCTGTGTGTCCACTATATGATTGGTGGATGCTTGTTCCATGCAGTTAGGGTTGAGCTCTGTTGGTGTCAGATGTTCGATGATCTCAGAGGTGTCCAATAATGGTGGAAAATATGGCTGAAGGAGGTCCACATTGAATACTGGGTGTAGACCAAGGAAGGGTGGAGTGTTGAGCTCAAAAGAATTGCTACCCACATCCTTGGTGATAGTGTAAGGCCCATAATTAAGTGGGCGAAGCTTCTGATGCGACCCAGTGAGACGCTCCTTCTGCAAATGTAACCAGACTTTGTTGCCAACCTGAAACTGGTGTGGTACCCTGTGTTGATCATGGCGCTGCTTGTACTTAGCATTGGATTTCTACAAAATATCTTGGACTTGTTGGCGGATGTCCTATATCTGCTCAATGAATTTGGTGGCTTTGTCGATCAAAGACTGATAAGGGGAAGAGTCTGTTTGTGTGGTGGCAAGAGGAAGTGCAATATCAATGGGTTCCAAGGATTGGAATCCTAGACCCACCTGAAATGGGCTATGGCCGATGGAACTATGGAGAGCCCTATTGTAACTATGTTGGACATATGGGAGACTCTTGTCCCATGTACGAGGATGCTTAGAATTGTACATACACAGGATGTGCAAAATCATCCGATTGACGACCTTGGTTTGGACATCGGTTTGGGGGTGGAAAGCAGTGGATTTTGTGATCTTGGTGTCCAATAGAGACCAACAACTCGACCAAAAGGTGTTGAGGAACCTGTTGTCTCGGTCGGAGATGATGGTCTGTGGTATCCCAAAGTGGACCCAAACTCATTCAAAGAAGATATTGGTAGTATCTTCCATTGTGACATTCTTCTTACAGGCTGTGAGGATGGCCATCTTTGAAAACTGATCAACGACAACAAACACATAGTCATTTTCATGCTTGGTGGACGAAAAACCAGACATGTAATCCATGGAGATGGATTCCCATGACTTCTCAGGAATAGGAAGAGGGTTGTATAAGCCTTGCTTCTTGATGGCTGGCTTGGAAATGGTGCAAGCAATGCAAGATCTGATATACTTGTTGACGTCCTGTTGAAGTTTTGGCCAATAAAAATGTTTTTGAAGAACGACCACAATTTTCTCTACGCCAAAATATCCCGCCACCCGACTGTAGTGGGATTCCCAAATCAGCTTTGCATGCTCGCTTGTAGGAACACATAGATGGCCCAGGTGGCATAAGAGTCTATCCTGAATGTGAAAATCAGTGGCAATGGTGCATGTACCCTGTAACATCCCCAACCATCAACCCCACTGCTGGGCAACGCTACTATGCGGAAACAATCTCATACATATATAATATGCTTATAAATAATATGTATTAAATCAATTTAACACATTTATGAAATTTAATCAACAATACAGAGTAATCACAATATTACTACTAACATACATAATTAAACAGAATTAACAGTAAATATCATTGTAATGGAATACATGATACATTTCAAGACACATACACGCATCACATATAAATTCAGTACATAATTAATACTTATCTTTTAAACTGGTGTAACACCACCAACTGGGTGCAAACCTTCCACGAACCTCCCAACCTTAGACCACGCTGCTCATCACTCTCAGCAGTAGGTCACCCCCGAGTTCGGACTAAGCTCCACCGGGGAAGGGAATCCTAGGCTAGGCAAGGTCAATGGAAGACACATAGTTTATGAGGAAGGATTCTCTCCTAGGAGCCACTTATGCCCACTGCTCACAGACTCTCATTCCCCACATGTCTGTCCCACCCCAGGAATATATACCTTCATTGTCATCTGGACAGTCCTTCGGCTGCTAAACCTCCCTTGCCTTGGGCTTCAGCAACAGGCCGAACCAGAATTCTCTGAGCTTTGTGGTAGTTATAGGACCCCTTCCAGGAGTTCTCACTTCCTTCGCGCACTCTCTCACGTGGAGAGATTCGCTCACAAGCCTGGCAACCTGTCTCTTCAACCACAACCACCTCTCTCACCTGGAGAGAGTGTTGCACACAGGCTTGACAACCTGCTTCTTCAGCTCCGTTCCAGCACAAGGAGGCCAACAGATGGCTCAGCAAGGAACATATGATGGTAACAAATCAAACTCATCCAAGGGACTGCCTGGCCACTACAACCCACAGTTATAACACACACGTCATAGAAAATTGCTCAAGTTTCACAGAAAACGTGGGTCATCTTCATAGGTGCATGCTATGCAGAGGTCCAGTGCAGAGAAAGAACGATTCTAGGGAAGGATTCCAGTGAACTCGGGCGGGGTATGGAAGAATCACAGAACAACTCAGGTGACGAATTTCAGGTCTCAAGTGCGTGCGTGAATATTGCAAAGGAAAAATACAGAGGCCACAAAATTCACAGGAATACACCGGTCGACTTCTGGTTCTGGTTTTCAGGATTACGTGACAGGAAAATTAAGTAGAGGTCATTCACAGACTCAAATGGTTCAGACAGTGTACGACAAAATGGAGGACGAACCCCCAACTTAGCTGACGCTTCATCTTTTAAGTGCATGTGCCCAGGTCAACACTTGTCTTCCTGGAGCTGCATGTGTTCTCTTTTGCACACGTTGGAGATGCATGAGTTGCCTCTCCCAGGACTTAGGATAAAAACATGTTTTTCACACACCTTTGGAATAATAATAAATTATTATTCCCAAGGACTTAAGCCCGCAAGATTAGCCCTTCTTCCAACCTTTCTGCCCCCTCTCCCTTACCCATTTTGTGGATGCTTAGTCCCCCATCACGCTTTCTTTGTGGTCAGTCGACATGCAATGATGTTTATATATTATATTAATGATCTGCATAATTACATATACAAAATCAGGCTCTTGGCCTTAACACTTAGGCTCTCCGACCTAATAAACACATAAGCCCCATCGGCTTATCAATACTCGGCTCACCAACCTACAAAACATGATTACAGTTCATAAACATGATTACAATTCATAATATATTTGGGGCACTATCGGGGGATATTACAATCCCCTCCCCTTATTTTTTCACTTTCCTCAATGAAACTCTTTACACAACATCAGCAAGATTTTCAAAATCTTCAAAAAGATGCAGGTATTCTACCCACATAGAATCCTCATGCTCCCATATCACATCCTTAGGACCATACCAGGTTGTAACATCCCCGACCATCAACCATACTGTCGTGCAACACTACTTCGTGGAAACATTTTCATACTTATATATATAACATGCATATTAAATCAAATTAACATATTTATCTAAACAATACAAAGTAATCACATGATTACTGCTAACATACACAAGTAATGGAATTCACATTAATTCATAACTACAATGGAATACATGATAATATTGCAAGCATCACAAACATGCATTTTAATTGAAATTAAACACATGCATATATTTATCTTTGAAACTGTAGTAACACCACCAACCACGTGCAAACCTTCCACAAACCTCCCAGCCTTAGACCACGCTACTCATCATGCTTAGCAGTGGGTCACCCCCGAGCTGGGACCAAGCTCCACCCGGGGTAAGGGAATCCTAGAATAGGCTGAGGTTACAGGAAAACTGCACAAAGCATCCAGGCGGATTCTCTCTAGGAGCCTTCTTACACCCACTACTCATAGATTCTCACCCCCCACATGCATGCTCCACCCAAGAGTATACACCTTCACAAGAACAATCCATCGGTGCTCCACCTCCAACTCTGGGTCTCGACAACAGGCCGGGTCAAGAATTATCAGAGCTCTGTAGCTAGTACTTGACTCACTCTAGGAGAAAACCACTTCCCAGCAAACTCTCTCACCTAGAGAGAGCTGCTCACAGGCCTGACAACCCGCCTCTTGAACCATGGGCCTGAAAACCTGGTTCTTCAACCAATTTTCAACTCAATTCCCGCAAGTTCAGGATTGCAGCAACCACAACATCTTTTGGTTAACTCACGGGTGAAAGCAGCAACAGGAAATTGGCTGTGGTTGTCAAGAAAATGGCAACAGGCCACTAAGACACAATATGGTTTAGGTAACACCGGTTCTAGGATGTGTGACAAGATATTCATGCAAAGGTCGAACACAGACTCAACAACTTAGATAGAGGGTGTATTCAATTCTCAATAAAACATCACAGGCTTCGGGTTTCAAAGTTGCATGAGGTATATAGAGATTAGATGCATATGCCACACAGTTCAAACAATGGATGACCGAATGGAGGAAGAACGCAGAGACCAAACAGAATTCCCAGTTTCAGACAGTCGATGGCAGAATGGAGGATGAACCCCGAACTTAGTTGATGCTTCATCTTTTAATCACATGCACCCAGGTCGACACTTGTCTTCCTAGAGATGCATGTGTTCTCTTCTGCACACGTTGGAGCTACATGCGTTTCCTCTCCTAGGACTTAGGATAAAAACATGTTTTGTCACACAACTTTAGAATAATAATAAAATATTATTCTCAAGGACTTAAGCCCCTAATCTTGGCCCGTCTTTCCAACTTTTCAACCCCTTTTCCCTTACCCACCCTATGGAATCTTAGTCCCCCATCACTCTTTCTTCGTGTTTGGTCTATACGCAATGATGTTTAATCTTTATTAATGTTCTTCATATTACATATACAAAAATAGGCTCTCGGCCTTTAACACTTAGGCTTTTCAGCCTACTAAACACATAATCCCACCATCCTATCAATACTTGGCTCACTAGCCTATAAAACATGATTTAGAATTCATCAACATGATTGCAATAGGGCTCATCCTTGGGGATATTACACAGGTCCACTGGACCATTACAAGCCCTATGGCTCGATTCCAGAGTTGTTTTCTTTTCTGGTCCAATATGCACACATGATGCACTTGCAGGACACCTTCTTGCTCCACCTGAATCACATTCCAATCAATTACATGATTAGCATCAGGTATATATTTCTTAAGCAATGAAACTCGAAAAAAATTATGTATAGTCATGGATGCAGGTAATGCAAGCATATATGCAACTAGCCCAATCCTTTCTAGGAATTCAAATGGCCCACAAAATCTGGCTGCCAACTTGGAGCAGCTTCCCAGCTTCAGGGAACTTCTATTAGCTTTTACTTTCAGGAAAACATGGCCACCCACTTTAAACTCCCTGCGAGTTCTGTTTTTATCAGCATAACTTTTCTGCCTATCTTGGGAAGCTTTCAAATTCTGCTTAACTTTTAGCATTTTCTCTTCCATTTCCTTGAGCAACTTTGTCCCAACTACTGCCCTGTCAGCTGGATTATCCCAGCTTATTGGAGTGTTTCACTTTCTGCCATAAAGTGCTTCAAATGGGCTCATCTTCAATGATGCTTGATACCCATTATTGTAGGCAAATTCTACCAAGTGTAGGTATTCTTCCCATTTCGATGGTTTATCCATCACATACATCCTCATTATGTCTTCTATTACTTGATTCACCCGTTTTGTCTGCCCATCAGACTCAGGATGATATTTTGTGCTAAATTTCAAATTCGTTCCAAACCCCTTAAATAATCCTTTCCAGAAATTTGAGGTAAATTTCGAGTCTTTGTCAAACACAATTGTCTTGGGAATTTCGTGCAATCGTGTCACTTCCTTCATAAGGATGTCGGCAACATCTGTTGCCTTGTGAGTAGTATTTAACGAAATAAATGGGCAGCTTTCATAAGCTTGTCCACCACCACCATGATTGAATCATGTTGCTTTCCAGTTCTGGGCAATCCTATGATGAAGTCCTTTGTCACCACTTCCCACTTCCACTCAAGAATGGGTAAAGGTTGTAGCAACCCTACTGGGTTCCTGTGCTCAGCTTTAACCTTCTGGCACTGCATACATCTGGCGATGTATTCAACAATTTATTTCTTCATACCTGGCCAAAAGTAATGGCTCTTGACTGCTGCCACAGTTTTCTGATATCCAGGGTGCCCTACATAAGGCACATTATGCATTTCATGCAAAATCACAAATTTCAAATACTGGACATTAGGTACATAAATTTTATTCTTGTACAAAAGTATTCCATCAGTTTCCAATTTATAAATCTCCACTTTCTGTGGCATCTTACCTTGCTATAGCTTTGCTACCAAATCCCTGTACTGCAAATCTGTATTTGCAACCTCCAAAATTCTGCCTTTAATATCAGTTCGATACATGCTAATGGTTGTAGCATGCAATTCGTTTACTCTCCTGTTGAGCACATCAACCACTTTATTCTCCTTCCCTTTGATATGCTTGATATCAAAATCGTACTCACAGAGAAACTCCAGCCACCTACTCTATCTAGCATTCAAGGTTGGTTGATCAAACAAATACTTCAGACCATTATGGTTTGTTCTTAGTTCGAACCTCCTTCCCATGAGGTAATTCCTCCATTTGTTTAGAGAGTGTACTATGGCTGCCAACTCCAAATCGTGAGTTGCATAGTTCCTTTCATGATCTTTCAACTTTTTGGATTCATTACAGATTACAAATCCATTATGACTGAGGACTCCTCTCGGTCCTTCTTTGCATGCATCTATACACACTACAAAGTCTTCATTTGGATATGCAATCCTCGGGATTGGACCACTGATGAACAGTTGCTTCAATTGCTGGAAGATTCTCTCACAATCCTCTATCCACTGAAACTTCTTCTCCTTCCTTTGCAAGGAAGTGATAGGGTGAGCTATTCTCGAGAACCCTGCGATAAACCTTCTGTAATAGCTAGCTAGATCCATAAAGGATCTGACTTCCATCACGTTCTTTGGAACATACCATTCTCTGATGGCCTCAATCTTCTCAGGATCTACAACTATCCCATCCTTCTAAATAATATGCCCCAAGTAATGGATCTGCTCATGATAAAATGAGCACTTGCTCAACTTGGCATATAGTTGGTGCTCTCTTAGCACCTGCAACACCATCTTCATATGTTTCTCATGCTCTTCCTCTAACTTAGAATACATCAGAATGCCATCCAGGAAGACTATGACAAACTTGTCTAGATAGTCCTTGAATACACCATTCATCAGGCACATAAAAATAGCAGATGCATTTGACAACCCAAATGGCACCATTGTGAATTCATAGTGACCATACCTTGTTCTAAAGGTGGTCTTGCTGATGTATTCATCCTTTATCCTTACCTGGTGATATCCTAACCTGAGTTCTATCTTCAAAAATATCTTTTCATCCTTCAACTGATCGAAGAGGTCATCAATCCTCAACAGAGGATATTTGGTCTTTACAGTTACTTTGTTCAACTATCTGAAATCAATACACAATATCAACATCCCATCCTTCTTCTTCATGAATAGGACCAGATCACCCCAAGGTGACACACTTGGGCGTATATACCCCTTCTTCAAAAGATCTTCAAGCTACAATTGTAGTTCTTTCATCTCTGGCGTGATCATTATGTAAAGATCTTTTGACATTGGAGTTGCTCCAGGCATCAAGTTTATAGAGAAGTCAATATCTCTTTTCGGAGGTAGTCTGAGTACCTCATGGAATACATCTTCAAACTCCTTTAGTACTGCATGATATCCACTCTTAGATAATTCATCCTTAGATGCTTCCTCCACATGGGCTGCAAATAATTGACAACCTTTTCTGTAGCACTTCTTCGGCTGCATTGCTGAGATTTCTATGATAGCAACAACTCTTGGAATTCCTTAGAATGTTTTCTGATTCCCTTCCTCATCCAGGTAAGTGAATGCCTTGTTACGACAGTCCAAGATGGCATGGTGCTGGTCCAACCAATCCATCCCAATTAGACAGTCATAAGAACCTAAAGGAATAATTTTCAATTCATCCTTTGTGCTCAGTCCATTCATGTCCATTGGACATGAATTAATTAACTCAATGACTTTTCTCTTAGTTCTTGTAGCCAGCTGCACTAACCAAGACTTCTCATGTTTTCTTCTCGACAAATGCAAACTTTCCACCACTCTAGGATCTACATAACTATGGCTAGCCCCTGAATCAATTAAAATAGTAAATGGTTGGTGTTTAATCATACCTTCTACTTCAATCATGTTCGATTGATATTCAACTTGCTTGTTGTCCAGGGCTGCGTAGATCCTTGGCATTCTACTGCCCATGTCCTCCATTGTTTCAGCCTGCTGTACATTGTGGAAAACTCTCACTTTATCATTTCTGTGGACACAAGTTTTGTACCTATGGTTCCCTTTACAACCCCAACATTCCATAGGTGGAGGTCTTGGAATTTGCCCACCCACTTCAGTCTTCTCGGGCTCTCTAAAAGATGGTTTTCCTTGAGGTCTGTTTCTGAAAAAGAGTGGCTTAGTTCCCTTCTTCCTCTGATCCATCTTGAATTTCTTCTTGTCTTCCCAAACCTTCCGGAAGGTAGGATTCTCTCTTTGATGATCATACAAACATTTCTCTCTTCTTATCCTTTCTTCCATGGTATTAGGGTCATCATATTGAATCCTCTCACCAATGGAAGGTGGAAATCCACTTAGATACCTATGAATTTTGACAGTGTCATCTTTGATGAACGAAACATACTTCAGTAATTCCAAAAAAAATATTTCGTATTCATCAATGGTCATGTTGCCCAGTTTGAGTTCAAAGAACTCTTTCATCTTTGTCTCATAGTATCTTTTACTCAAGTATTTCTTCTCGAAAAACCTCTTGAATTATTTCCAAGTGATATCTTTCTCTCTAATGTGTTGTACCTGCACAAGTTGATCCCACCACATGGATGCCTTTCCCTTTAGTTGATACATTGTAATTCTTCCTTTTGCATGAGAGGAATAATTTTGTAGTTTGAAATATTTCCTCATGCCAAGAAGCCATGTTTCGACATCTTCCTCCTTATGTTCTCCATCAAACATAGGAGGCTTAACCTTGTTCAATTCACCCTTTAGTTCATCCACTCCAGATCTCTTGTTCTTTCTCGCAGGAGATGGGCTTGAAATACTGTGTGTCCTCCTCTTGGAGCAACCTTGGGAGTGATTATGGTGTTTACCAACACTCCTTCATATTCTTCCCTCAGAAGTCAGGTGATTTCCTGTCTTGCTTGAGTCTCTCTCCTTGTCCAACTTCTTTTCTGTTCTCTCCAAACTCTTCATCAACTTTAAGTTGAATTTTCCTGTTGTTCCTTAGATTTCATAAGCTTCTTGTTATCTACTCAGTTAGTCTGGGCATATTTCTGTAATCGATCAACGATTTTAATCATATTCCCTTCCTTATCTATCTCTTCTCCATGTCCATTGGAGTTTGACCCTTCAAATCCTAAATGAACATCCATCCCTTTAGCTTCGTTCTCTGAACTAGAAACATTATGTGTCTCCTCCATTTATTTGCACTCAGTGGCAACTCTAAACGGTTCTTGCACTCGTTAAACTTATACAAACACAATGTGCATACAACTGGGATTTGTCAGGCCATTATTCCTTAACAAATCCCACAACATTCATAAACAAATCTGATTCAAGAAAACGTTCAGTTTTCATTCTCTGTCATTCTTGTTCAATCAAGAATCCCCATAGAATTCTTCTTTCAAAGCTCTGATTTGCTAAGTTTTTGGGCACTAGCCCCTTTCTCTTAGTCCCCAACCCACGCGACCATGGGTCATGATCAAGAACTATATCAATAAGCACGTACTCAGGCCTTCAGCCTTCGGAAAATTTCCAAGCACAAAACAACGATCACTCAGAGTTACGAGTTACCGAAATCATGCACTAGGGTGGATAAACTATCCACACCTACCCAGCATCCAACGACTGACACTCGTTGTGGAACCTCAAGCGTCTGAGTTCTAGGACTTCAGAATATTTCACATCCGCACACCCTAAACCATTAATCTCTGAACACTTCCACGCCACCTTAGGTGACGTCATTACGTTACATCACTTAACATTTTCCCAATTGCGGGGGCATGCAATGGTGGTTTTGGAGTAACCCGCCTTTCACCCCACAATTCTCCTGACACTAACATGTAACCTCTCAGTGAAACCACAGTTTGGATTGCGGGACGGCCTTGGAGAATTATCTCACGTGCAACTTCGGTTCAGTTCTTCACCTCCCTCTCTGGGTCTTGGCAACAGGACGGGTTAGGAATTATCAGAGCTCTATAGCTAGTGCTTGACTCACTCTGGGAGAAAACCACTTCCCAGCAAATTCTCTCACCTAGAGAGAGCTACTCACAGGCCTAACAACTCGCCTCTTCAACAACAAGCCTGAAAACCTGGTTCTTCAACCAATTTTCAACTCAATTCCCGCAAGTTCAGGATTGCAGCAACAACAACATATTTTGGTTAACTCACGGATGACGACAACAACAAGGAAATTGGGTGTGGACATCCAGAAATTGGCAACAAGCCACTAAGACACATCATGGTTTAGGTAACACCAATTCTAGGATGCATGACAAGAAATTCATGAAGAGGTCGAACACAGACTCAACAGTTCATATAGAGGGTGTATCGGCTTCTCAAGAAAACATCATAGGCTTCGGGTTTCAAAGATGTGTGAGGCATACAGAGATCAGATGCATCTGCCACACAGTTCAGACAATGAATGACTGAATGGAGGATGAATGCAGAGACCAAACGAAATTCCCGGTTTCATACAGTCGATGGCAGAATGGAGGATGAACCCCGAACTCAGCTGACGCTTCATCTTTTAACCGCATGCACCCAGGTCGACACTTGTCTTCCTGGAGATGCATGCGTTCTCTTTTTCACACGTTGGAGCTACATGTGTTGCCTCTCTCAGGACTTAGGATAAAAACATGTTTTGTCACACAGCTTTAGAATAATAATAAAATATTATTCTCAAGGACTTAAGCCCCTAAGCTTAGCCCCTCTTTCCAACTTTTCAGCCCCTTTTCCCTTACCCACCCTATGGAATCTTAGTCCCCCATCAATCTTTCTTCGTGGTCGGTCTGCACACAACAATGTTTAATATTTATTAATGTTCTGCATATTACATATACAAAAACAGGCTCTCGGCCTTTAACACTTAGGGTTTCCGGCCTACTAAACACATAATCCCACTAGCTTATCAATACTTGGCTCACTAGCCTATAAAACATGATTTACAATTCATAAACATGATTACAATAGGGCTTGTTCTTGGGGATATTACACAGGTCCACTGGACCTTTACAAGCCCCATGGCTCGATTCCAGAGTTGTTTGCTTTTCTGGTCCAATATGCACACAGGATGAACTTGCAGAACACCTTCTTGCTCCACCTGAATCACATTCCAATCAATTACATGATTAGCATCAGGTATATATTTCTTAAGCAATGAAAATTGAAAAAAATTATGTACAGTCATGGATGCAGGTAATGCAAGCATACATGCAACTGGCCCAATCCTTTCTAGGAATTCAAATGGCCCACAAAATCTGGCTGCCAACTTGGAGCAGCTTCCCAGCTTTAGGGAACTTCTTTTGGCTTTTACTTTCAGAAAAACATGGTCACCCACTTTAAACTCCCTGTGGGTTCTATTTTAATCAGCATAACTTTTCTGCCTATCTTGGGAAGCTTTCAAATTTTGCTTAACTTTTAGCATTTTCTCTTTTATTTCCTTGAGCAACTCTGGCCCAACTACTGCCCTGTCAGCTGGATTATCCCAGCTTATTGGAGTATTGCACTTTTTTCCATAAAGTGCTTCAAATGGGCTCGTCTTTAATGATGCTTGATACCCATTATTGTAGGCGAATTCTACCAAGTGTAGGTAGTCTTCCCATTTCGATGGTTTATCCATCACATACATCCTCAGTATGTCTTCTATTACTCGATTCACCCATTCTGTCTGCCCATCAGACTCAGGATGATAAGTTGTGCTAAAGTTTAGATTTGTTCCAAACCCCTTGAATAACCCTTTCCATAAATTTGAGGTAAATTTCGGGTCTTTGTCAGACACAATTGTCTTGGAAATTTCGTGCAATCGTGCCACTTCCTTCATAAAGATGTCGGAAACATCTGCTGCCTTGTGAGTAGTCTTTAACAAAATAAAATGGACAGCTTTCGTAAGCTTGTCCACCACCACCATGATTGAATCATGTTGCTTGCCGGTTCTGGGCAATCTTGTGATGAAGTCCATTGTCACCACTTCCCACTTCCACTCAAGAATGGGTAAAGGTTGTAGCAACCCTGTTGGGTGCCTGTGCTCAGCTTTAACCTTCTGGTACTCCATACATCTGGCGATGTATTGAGCAATCTATTTCTTCATACCTGGCCAAAATTAATGGTTCTTGACTACTGCCACCATTTTCTGATATCCAAGGTGCCCTGCATAAGGCACATTATGCATTTCATGCAAAATCGCAAATTTAAAATACTGGACATTAGGTACATAAATTTTGTTCTTGTACAAAAGTATTCCATCAGTTTCCAATTTATAAATCTCCACTTTCTGTGGCATCTTACCTTTCTATAGCTTTGCTACCAAATCCCTGTACTACAAATTTGTATTTGCAACCTCCAAAATTCTGCCTTTAATATCAGTTCGGTACATGCTAATGGTTGTAGCATGCAATTCGTGTACTCTCCTGCTGAGTGCATCAACCACATTATTCTCTTTCCCTTTGATATGCTTGATATCAAAATCATACTCACAGAGAAACTCCAGCCACCTACTATGTCTAGCGTTCAAGGTTGGTTGATCAAACAAATACTTCAGACTGTTATGGTCTGTTCTTATTTCAAACCTCCTTCCCATGAGGTAATTCCTCCATTTCTTTAGAGCATGTACTATGGTTACCAACTCCAAATCGTGAGTTGCATAGTTCCTTTCGTGCTCTTTCAACTTTCTGGATTCATAACAGATTACGAATCCATTCTAACTAAGGACTCCTCCCGGTCCTTCTTTGCATGTATCTATAGACACTACAAATTCTTCATTTGGATCTGCAATCCTTGGGATTGGACCACTAGTTAATAGTTTCTTCAATTGCTAGAAGCTTCTCTCACAATCCTCTGTCCACTGAAACTTCTTCTCCTTCCTTTGCAAGGAAGTGATAGGGTAAGCTATTCTCGAGAACCCTGCGATAAACCTTCTGTAATAGCCAGCTAGACCCATAAAGGATCTGACTTCCATCGCGTTCTTTGGCACAGAACATTCTTTGATGGCCTCAATCTTCTCAGGATCTACAACTATCCCATCCTTTGAAATAATATGCCATAAGTAATGGATCTGCTCATGATAAAATGAGCACTTGCTCAACTTGGCATAGAGTTGGTGCTCTCTTAGCACCTGCAACACCATCCTCAGATGTTGTTCATGCTCTTCCTCTGACTTGGAATACACCAGAATGTCATCTAGAAGACTATGACGAACTTGTCTAGATAGTCCTTGAATACACCATTCATCAAGCACATAAAAATAGCGGATGCATTTGACAACCCAAATGGCACCACTGTGAATTCATAGTGACCATACCTTGTTCTAAAGGCGGTCTTGTTGATGTCTTCATCCTTTATCCTTACCTGGTGATATCCCGACCTGAGTTCTATCTTTGAAAATATCTTTGCATCCTTCAACTGATCGAAGAGGTCATCAATCCTCGACAAAGGATATTTGTTCTTTACAGTTACTTTGTTCAACTGTCTGAAATCGATACACAATCTCAACGTCTCATCCTTCTTCTTCACGAACAGGACCAGGGCACCCCAAGGTGACACACTTGGGTGTATATACCCCTTCTTCAGAAGCTCTTCAAGATGCAATTACAGTTCTTTCAGCTCTGGCATGCTCATTCTGTAAGGAGCTTTTGACATTGGAGTTGCTCCAAGCATCAAGTTTACAGAGAAGTCAATATCTCTTTTCGGAGGTAGTCTAAGTACCTCATGGAATACATCTTCAAACTCCTTTAGTACCACATGATCTCCAATCTTTGAGACTTCATCCTTAGATGTTTCCTCCACATGGGCTGTGTTAGGACCACACAATGTACCCTTTTTGCCCATACTTTTTGCCATTATTATACCCTGGATCACCTGTATTTAGACTTTTACTATCATTTCATCTGATCATTCCAAGGTATACAACGTCATTTCTCATTACTACATGTTTAATCTGTTTTGCATGATATTTTACATCACTCTCGTACTTAACTATTGATTAGAAGTGCATAAGTGTCCATAACTGCAGATTAGTATTCAAGGTCGGTGCTGAAACACAGAACTGTCCAAAGTCGTTGTTGAATTGATGCTGAAACACGGAGCTGCTACACAGTTCGAGGTCGCATATGCTGAAACACGAAGCTGCTACACAGTCTGAGGTCGCATATGCCGAAACATGGAGCTGCTATATCGAGGATGCAGATGCTGAAACACAGAGCTGTCACTCAGTTCAGAAGTACAGATGCTGAAACACAGTGGAGACCGCCACGATGCTGAAACTCAAGCTGTTACAGTTAGCAATCAAGGCCAACACAGTCAAGAGCGCAATTCACGTGGCTGAAACAGCCCGTGAATTGCGATGCTGAAACAACATCAGCAGCGATGAGAGGAGCTGTTACACCAACCGTAACAACAATACCTCGTGCAGCTCCTGTATTAGCATTCAGTTGCGTGAGAATAGGACATCCTATGCTGATTTAGAAAGAAGATCTGATTTAGTGTAGGATTCAGATATGCTTTGTAATGATTGTATCGAAGGGATTTCCTCTTTAAATTCAGGGGAAATCACCATTCGAAGGATCCAATTTTTGATGTATTAAAGAACTTCAGAGAAGCGGGACGCGTTCTGTACCTCCAATTTGTAATGTGATATTTCAACAGATGAATATAAGACTGCTTTGAGTATCCTCCTGTAGCTTTTCGTTCAGGGGAATCTTGTGATAAGGGAGGGCCCACCTTCTTCAAAAGATTCACCCACTAGTTAGAAGTGTGTTTGTTTAATTTCTGTTCATATTTTGTTTGACTGTTGTTTGCTGAAACACTGTTTTAATGGATTCCGCTTTGCTGAAACACTACTGACTCTGTCTTAGTTA
>JZKD02S1670478.1:27261-62974 GCA_000966675.3 Picea glauca
GGTTAGAGATCCCTGCTCAGAAAGAAAGGAATCAGATTGCCCTGTTCTCTGTAGACCTCAAACCCTCACAAGTGTGCTAAAACAGAAGTAAGGCCCAAGGCTCCTGCTTAGACAGAAAGGAACCAAGTGCTTTGTCCTCTGTTAGATAGAGTTAATTGTTTTCTGCATTATTGTTTTCATGAAAGAGTGTTAGTGTTGAGTCTTTGATTGAGAGTAAGGGTCCTGTTCTCTGATTGCAAGATAGTTGTTCTTTCCCTTTGCGATGTTATTTTAATTATAATCCAGGATTCTTAATTTGAACTTTAGAAGAATTGCAATAGGAGGATTGCTTTCCTGTGATTTAATTCAGAGATTTAGTTCATTCCAGCAAGTATAGATAGTATAAATTTCTTTACTACAACACTAAGTGATTTTGGAATTGAGCATATATAGTGCGTGGCTATCTTTGAAACAAAAGACTTCCCTGGGTTGATAATTTATGTTTCACTTGGTTGTTTAAAAATCAATTAAGCAATTATAGTGACCAACAGGCTGCAAATAATTGACAACCTTTTCTGTAGCACATCTTCAGCTACATTGTTGAGATTTCTATGATAGCAGCAACTCTGGGAATTCCTTAGACTGATTTCCAATTCCCTTCCTCATCTAGGCAAGTGAATGCCTTGTTACGATAGTCCAAGATGGCATGGTGTTGGTCCAACCAATCCATCCCAATTAGATAGTCATAAGAACCTAAAGGTAGAATTTTCAATTCATCCTTTGTGCTCAATCCATTCATGTCCACTGGACATGAATTAACTAACTCGGCGACTTTTCTCTTGGTTCCTATAGCTAACTGCACTAACCAAGACTTCTCATGTTTTCTTCTCAACAAATGAAAACTTTCCACCACTCTAGGATCTACATAACTATGGCTAGCCCCTAAATTAATTAAAGTAGCAAATGGTTGGTGTTTAATCATACCTTCTTCTTCAATCATGTTCGACTGATATTCAACTTGCTTGTTGTCCAGGGTTGTGTAGATCCTTGGCATTCTACTGCCCATGTCCTCCACTGTTTCAACCTTCTGCACATTGTGGAAAACTCTCACTTTATCATTTCTATGGGGGCAATCTTTGTACCTATGGTTCCCTTTACAACCCCAACATTCCATAGGTGGAGGTCTTGGAATTTTCCCACCCACTTTAGTCTTCCTGGGCTTTCTAAATATGGTTTTCATTGAGGACTGTTTCTGAAAAAGAGTGTCTTAGTTCCCTTCTTCCTCTGATCGATCTTGAATTTCTTCTTGTCTTCCCAAGCCTTCCGGAAGGTAGGCTTCTCTCTTTGTTGCTCATACAATCATTTCTCTCTTCTTATCCTTTCTTCAATGGTATTAGGGTCATCATACTGAATCTTGTCACCAATGGAAGGTGGCAATCCACTTAGATACCTCTAAATATTGACAGTCTCATCTTTGATGAACAAAACATACTTCAGTAATTCCAAAAACATTCGTTCGTATTCATCAATGGTCATGCTGCCCAGTTTGAGTTCAAAGAACTCTTCAATCTTTCTGTCATAGTATCTTTTAGTCAAGTATTTCTTCTCAAAAAACCTCTTGAATTATTTCCAAGTGATATCTTTCTCTCTAATGTGTTGTACCTACACAAGTTGATCCCACCACATGGATGCCTTTCTCTTCAGTTGATACATTGCAATTATTTCTTCTACATGAGAGGAATAATTCTGCGGTTGGAAATATTTCCTCATGCCAAGCAACCATGTTTCAGCATCTTCCTCCTTCTTATGTTCTCCATCAAACGTAGGAGGCTTAATCTTGTTCATTTCACCCTTTAGTTCATCCACTCACAATCTCATGTGCTTTCTAGCAGGAGATGGGCTTGAACTACTATGTGCCCTCCTCTTGGAGAGACCTTGGGAGTGATGATGGTGTTTACCAAAACTCCTTGATCTTCTTCCCTCAGAAGTTGGGTGACTCCCTGTCTTGCTCGAGTCTCTCTCCTTGTCCAACTTCTTTTCTATTCTCTCTAGACTCTTCATCAACTTTAAGTTGAATTTGCCTTGTTGTTCCTTAGCTTTCATAAGGTTATTGTTATCTGCTCTGTTAGTCTGGGCATATTTCTACAATCAATCAATGATTTTCATCATATTCCCTTCCTTATCTATCTCTTCTCCATGTCCATTGGAGTTCGACCCTTCAAATACCAAATGAACATCCATCCCTTTAGCTTCATTCTCTGAACTAGAAACATTATCCATCTCCTCCATTTATTTTCACTCAGTGGCAACTCTAAATGGTTTTGGCACTCGTTAAACTTCTACAAACACAATGTGCATACAACCGAGATTTGTCAGGCCACTATTCCTTAACAAATCCCACAACATTCATAAACAAATCTGATTCAAGAAAACGTTCTGTTTTCATTCTCTGTCATTCTCGTTCAATCAAGAATCCCCGTAGATTTCTTCTTTCAAAGCTCTGCTCTACTAAGTTTTCGGGCACTAGCCCCTTTCTCTAAGTCCCCAACCCACGCAACCATGGTTTGTGACCAAGCACTAGATCAATAAGCGCGTACTCAGGCCTTCAGCCTTCGAAAAATTTCCAAGCACAAAACAACGATCACTCAGAGTTATGAGTTACCGAACTCGCATAGTAGGGTGGATAAATCGTCCACGCCTACCCAACATCCAACAACTGACACTCGTTGTAGAACCTCAAGCGTCTGAGTTCCGGGACTTCGGAAGATTTCACATCCGCACACCCCGAACCATTAATCTTCGAACTCTTCCACACCATCTTAGGTGACGTCATTACGTTACATCACTTAACATTTTCCCAATTGTGGGGGCATGCAATGGTGGTTTTGGAGTAACCTTCCTTTCATCCCACAATTCTCCTGACGCTGACACGTAACCCCTCCGTGAAACCACGGTTTGGATTGCGGGACCGCCTTGGCGAATTATCTCATGTGCAACTTGGGTCCCCACAATGCCTCCTGGCCGTCAATATTGATGTATTGTGATCAACGCTAGTGTGGGTCCTCAGACCCTTAACTACGTTACGTAACCTTGGGCCCCACTAACTCTTCTCACACAGGATGCCACATGGTAGAATACTAGCGACTGATACATGGCCCATTCAGATGGGTGACACTCGTCAAATTCCTAATGCCATTTCAGTCATCCATGGGTTCTAAACCCACTGACACGTGGCACACATCCCATGTGTCCACGTCACCTCTAGGTGACATCATCATGACTCACCACTTCAACTCTTGGTTTTATCTAACGGTAAGATTTTTCCTAGATCTACGATGTAGATTTCCTCCGGGACTTCGGAGTTTCAGGCTTCGGAATTTTGTGCATCAACACATTCCACTTCTCCCAACCATCGAATTTTTGAAGTTACAATCAACTCTTTCTCTTATCTTTGCATTTAGTTTCACTGACATCAGGAAATCCGAAGTGCTTCCAGGTTACCATTTGATGTAGACCCCCAACCTCAGCAGGGTCCACTATCCTCCCGGTGTCTGGATCGATCTCCTTCTGAGCCGAAATGGCCCTCTGGTTCTCTACTGGAACCCTTTGAATGAATCCATAGGTCCCTTATTGAAACCCACCTATGTGTTTGAGCACTAAGCATGAGATTCACCCCCACGTGATCACCAGCTGTGACCACAGGCCTTTTCCAAAAGGCGCTCATTGTGTTTCGTGATTTTGCGAGTCAAGACTCCCTGTCTAACGACTCCTTCACTCTTGAACTCTCAGTTGCTGAAATGTCGAAAAGGGATTAACTCCACAGCTAGCTCCTCCCTTAATGCTTGACCATGCAACCACTACCTATGACCATGATCCACTTTTCGAAATTTCGTAATTCATGATTTCATGATTCTAGCTACAAACGATTCTAGGTCCTTCGAACTCCCGGGTCCCAAAATGTCGAAAAGGGCTTAATGGGCTTTGGCTCCTCCCTTAGCCTCCATCCACGTGACCACCACTCTGTTTCCATGCACTTAATGCCAAAGCGCTACCGGCTTTCATGATTTGGGGAATCACGATGCAAGCGTTCCTCCTTTCCCTTTCAAATCCCTGGTCCACAAAATGATGAAATCTTTCTCTGCTGAGAGATCAATAGCTAAGTCCTTCTAGAACCGACAACCATGATCCAACTGGATCGACGACTCAAAATATTTCGGGCCTTTCCCTGAAACCTTGACAGCTTTCCACGTGTCCTCATTGATGGACAGTCCTGGTCCTTTCGACGACTTCTACGAAACGTCGACCAGTTTCCATGTGTCCTCCTTGATGGATGGTCCTAGTCCTTTCGTGAATTCTCCTTTCGTGATTTTTGGAGACTCTTCACTCTTAGTCTCCTAGTCTCTGAATCCCTGAAATGTGGTTCTCTTGAAACGCGTCCTCTGAGATGGATGGTCCCAAATGATTTCGGAACTTTGATAGGTCCTCTCTCTCCTTTGCTCTTACGAGGGTTAAACCTTGGGCATCGTTTGTGGATCTGACGGCTCATGGCTAATCGGCACTTCTCCCTTGAAGTTTTTGTTGTCCGTTCTACCCTTATGTGTGGCTTCCGAGGGATTAAACCCCACGCACCTTCTTCCAGATCTGATGGCTATCAGTCCTCTGCGCTAGATCTGACAGCCCAGATCTAATCTTCTGCGTGTCTCCCAGGGACTAAACCCGATGCACTTATCCTTGATCTAGCGGCTCTCATGCCACTGCGCTCCCGATCCAACGGCTGGCGTGATTTCACGATTTCATTGATTGCAAGTATGGGGTGAAACCCCCTCTGCTCCTCCAACCCCCGATTCTCGAATGTGTGGATATTCAAGGGTTTAAACCCCATGCCCCTTCGCCTGATCCAATGGTTGTTAGGTATTAGTGTTAGATCTGACGGTTCAGATCTATCCTCCTTGCGCGCTCTCCTCCTGCTACCTGGACGTAGATTCAACAGTTCAGATCTTTCTTCCCAGTGTTGATCCAACAACAGTTGTGCTCTTCCTCCTGAGCTTTCTTGGCTTTTTGACTTAGAAGATTTTCTAAGTCTCGAAGGTCTCGACCTTCGACGCTTCCTCTTGCGAGCTCGGTTCCTTTGGGTCTCATCTGCGTTATAGAAATGCTTCCCCTCCTGAGCTTTGTCAACTCAGAAACCTCGAAAGGTTTTCTCTGTGTGCGTTCTTCTCATGCTTTCTCTTCTGAGCTTATGGACTTGTGACAAGTCCACTCTCGCACACTCCTTGTGCTATTGAGTATTTTGCTAAACTCAGATCTGAGAAGTTTTCTTGGAAAGAAAACTCCCTACGCCCACCTGACGTTCTTCTACTCAATGCACACCTTAAAGAGCCTACAGAGTATTCAACAACTCTGTGAGTGTCTTCTCTTCAACACTTCCCTTTCCTCAGAACTCGAAATAGAGTTCTCTGGTGCACTCTATGCACTCGCTCAATTCCCTCTTGGCAGAGCTCTATAGAACCTTCAGCAGTTTTGTCTTCTCTGAACTCGAAATAGAGTTCCTTCCTGTGCACTCCTTGCACCTCTGTTGATGAAGGTTCAACACTATCCCTCTTGAGATTTCCTGAGGTTGTCTCACCTCTGTCGACGCACACCTTGCGGACTATGTGCACTCCTTGCACTCGGAAACTCCAAGACGGGAAGAAATTGAAACTTCTGAATTACTTCACCAGCTATGCATTCAAAACACGAAATGCATAAAATCATGAAAACACATACAGACAATTCATGGCAGGAAAAACTGCTCTTCTATTAATTCAAAAATTCCTATACAAGGTGTTTGCAAAGGCTGGACGGTAACAAGTCTCAGCTCTCTCTCGAGACCTCTCTGCTCTGGTCTCTCCTCCTATCTCATTACAAAGAGGGATCTCTCAAGCTTATCCTCAACCTCACCATCTCTGAGCTATCCCATCACAGAGTGGCTCCTATGGCTACATTACATAAATGGATGCCGAGTCCTGACTACGTCCTGGGCTTGTTATAGGCAACCATTAAAGGAAACCTCAACCACTAGCTGTACAAAGGCGTGGTCTAGCATTAAAAGATTTACAACATTTATTGAAATTTTGAATTTCAAAATTGAGAGGGTTGCGCCTCTCCCTTTCTCCATTAAATATGTGTTGGATGTGATGGCTAGCTGGCACGCTGCTAACATGGAGCGATTCTACTGCATCATACTCCTCAGCTGGAAAAATCATGATCTCCTGATCATGAGCTCCTCTTCTCCAATGTTGAAATCCACCTGGATCCCAAACCTTCCCTTGGATCTATCCATCTACTCCTCTACTTCACTGTTGTTGTTGTTGCTGCCCTGCTGCTCTTGTAGGCTTCCTTCTACTAAGCTTCTTGTTGCTGGCAGTCTCTGCTACTAAACTCAACATCAACCTTCTGATTTCTTCAATTACCTCGTCCAGCTGATCTAGTGGCTAGCTCTTTGTATGCAGTCTTCTCTGTCGCACTTCTGTCTTATCAATGGGCAGATCTACTCGATCTCCAGTGCTATATTTATCTCTCTTTGTGGCACTAAGTGGCCACTCTGCTGCAAACTCTAGCTCTGTAGTCTCCTCACTAAACTGCTACTCAACTTCTTCCTGTGGAAGTTATGTTGCTGCCATTTCTCCTCCTGGCATACTTCCAACTTCTTCCAACTTCTCCCCAGGCTGGTATGCCCCACTACCTGCTTCCAACTTAGCCTGTTGGATGTGCAATATTTGCACCATCACCCTATTTTCAATGGATTCTAATTCTTGATACATATCTGCAAAGTTTGTGTTGTCTGATTCTTCTTCTACTGCAAGCTCCAATGTTGCAGTCATCTCTATTTCAGCTTCCTGGCTGAAAATTTTGAGCCATTCTTTTGAATGCTCCTCCTTTTCTCCTTGGGAAAACATCAGTGTCTGCTCCACTTCTTCCTCCATGACAGTCTCTACTGGCTATCTTTCTTCTGTTACTGCATCTGCAACACATTCTCTTTCCTCAATTGGGCTATCTGGTAGGAATACCCAAATTCCCCCAATCATCATAATGCTCTTCTGATCCTCCTTTTGGATGGTGCAAGTTTTTAACTTGTCATCATATTCATTCACCTGGTTTACAAAACCACATGAATCTTCACTTATCATCACTCCTTGCTGACCCGAACTCACTCCTAAGTCCCTGAGACTTTCAGATAGTCTCACTTCTTTTCCCCTTCCCACCTGGCAATTTGGGAATTTTCTGTTGCCCACTTGGCAGTCTATGAGATCCAGTGATCCCATCTCATTGCCCACTTGGCAATCTGAAATTTCACCACTACTCCCCTGGCAGTACGCGAGACCTTCTGTTGATCTCTTCCCATGGCCCACCTGGCAACTCGAAAGTTCACTTCTGCCCTCCTGGCAGTTTATGAGATCCTCTGCTAATCTCATACCATTGCCCACTTGGCAATATGAATTTTCGTTGTTGTCCTCTTGACAGTCTATGAGATCCTCCAGTGATCTCATTCCATTGCCCACCTAAAAATCTGAAAGTTCATCCCTGCCCTCCTGGCAGTTTATGAGATCTAAAACTGATCCTTCTTCCTCATCACTAAGGGTTCCTCCAACTTCTAGCTCACAGATGCAAACCAGCTCTGTGTCACTGAGGATTTTAGCATACCTCAGCCACATTTTCAACAACCTTTGTTGTCTTCTAGCCAATAATTCTTTGACTGGCCACTTCACCCTCTTCTTTATGGGTCACTCATACACCCAACATGCTTCTGCATTCTGTTGCATTATTAATGCAATCTACTCCATTCTCGCTCTTATCTCAGCGAGTTCCTTGTCAATCTCAGCCTTGGTTTTTTGCTGGTGGTCTCCTCTTCCACCACGCTCATGGCCTTCAGTAGCCATTTCCATCTTTCACCTGCCCTCCTGGAAAGCGTATGGATCACTCTACATCTAAGATCATCTCCATGTCCTCCTATAGCTCGCCTGGCTGTCTATTGACTGTTGCACACCTACAAACAATCAACATAGTGAATTAACACCCTGCTTCTTTCACCTGTTGTATACAGATGAATCTTTGTTTCTTATTCCACTTGATGTTACCAGAATTTCTCCTTTCAATCCCTTTGTCTACTATCTGCAAACAAAATCCCTCTCTGATACCACTTGATGCAGACCCCCTACCTCAGCAGGGTCCACTGACCTCCCGGTCTCTGGATTGATCTCCTTCTGAGCTGAAATGGCCCTCTGGTTCTCTGTTGGAACCCTTTGAACAAATCCATAGGTCCCTTATTGAAACCCGCCTGTGCATCTGAGCACTAAGCACGAGCTTCACCCTCACATGGTCATTGGTTGTGACCACAGGCCTTGTCCAAAAGGCGCTCATTGCGTTTCACGATTTCGCGACTCGAGACTCCTGTCTCACGACTCCTTCACTCTTAAACTCTCGGTTGACGAAATGAAGAAAATGGCTTAACTCCATAGCTGGATCCTCCCTTAATGCTCGACCATGAGACCACTACCCGTGACCACGATCCACTTTTTGGAATTTCGTAATTCGCGATTTTGCAATTCCAGCTGCAAACGATTCTAGGTCCTTAGAACTCTCGGGTCCCAAAATGCCAAAAAGGGCTTAACAGGATTTGGCTCCTCCTTTAGCCTCTGTCCACGTGACCACCACTCTATGTCCATGCACTTAATGCCAAAGTGCTACCAGCTTACACGATTTGGGGAATCGCAATGCAAACGTTCTTCCTTTCCCTTTAGAATCCTTGATCCACGAAATGCCGAAATTTCTCTCTGCTGAGAGATCAACGACCAGGTCCTTCTGGAATCGACGACCACGATCTAATTGGATCGATGGCTCAAAATATTTCGGGCCTTTCCCCGAAACCTTGACCACTTTCCACATGTCCTCCTTGATGGACGGTCCTGGTCCTTTCGGCGACTTCTACGAAATGTCAACTAGTTGCCATGTGTCCTCCTTGATGGGCGGTCCTGGTCCTTTCGTGAATTCTCCTTTCGCGATTTTTGGATACTCTTCACTCTCGGTCTCCCGGTGTCTGAATCCCTGAAATGTGGGTCTCTTGACATGCATCCTCTGAGATGGATGGTCCCAAATGCTTTCGGGACTTTGATAGGTCATCTCTCTCCTTTTCTCTTATGAGGGTTAAACCTCGGGCATCTTTTCTGGATCTGACGACTCACGACTAATCGACAATTCTCCCTCAAAGTTTCTGCCATCCATTCTACCCTTCTGTGTGGCTTCCCAGGGATTAAACCCCGCACACCTTCTTCCAAATACGATGGCTATCGGTCCTCTGCGCTAGATCTGACATCCCAGATCTAATCTTCTACACGTCTCCTAGGGACTAAACCCCATGCACGTATCCTTGATCCAACGGCTCTCATGCCACTACGCTCCCGATCCAACGGCTGGTGCGATTTCACGATTTCGGCGATTGCAAGTATGGGGTGCAGCCACCTCTACTCCTCCAACCCCCGATTCCTGAATGTGTGGATATCCAAGGGTTTAAACCTTGTGCGCCTTTGCTTGATCCAATGGTTGTCGGGTATTGGCGCTAGATCTGACAGTTCAGATCTGTCCTCCTTGCGTGCTCTCCTCCTACTGCCTGGATGTAGATTCAACGGTCTAGATATTTCTTCCCAGTGTTGATCCAGTGACAGATGTGCTCTTCCTCCTGAGCTTTCTTGGATTTTTGACTTAGAAGATTTCCTAAGTCTTGAAGGTCTCAACCTTTGACTCTTCCTCTTGCGAGCCTAGTTCCTTTGTGTCTCGTCTGCGCTATAGAAATGCTCCCCCTCCTAAGCTTTGTCAACTCAAAAACCTATAAAGGTTTTCTTTGTGTGCATTCTTCTCACTTTTTCTCTTCTGAGCTTATGGGCTTAGGACAAGTCCACTCTCGCACACTCCTGGTGCTACTGATTATTTCGCTAAACTTAGATCTGAGAAGATTTCTTGGAAAGAAAAATCCCTACGCCCACCTGGCATTCTTCTTCTTGATGCACACCTTGCAGAGCCTACAGAGTATTCAGTAACTCTGTGAGTGTCCTCTCTTCGACACTTCCCTTTCCTCAGAACTCGAAATAGAGTTCTCTGGTGCACTCTATGCACTCGCTCAATTCCCTCTCGGCAGAGCTCTACAAAACCTTCAGTAGTTCTGTCTTCTCTGAACTTGAAACAAAGTTCCTTCCTGTGCACTCCTTGCACCTCTGCTGATGAAGGTTCAACGCTGTCCCTCTTTATCTTTCCTGAGGTTGTCTCACCTCTGTCAACGCACACCTTGTAGACTATGTGCACTCCTTTCACTCGAAAACTCCAAGATGGGAAGAAATTGAAACTTCTGAATTACTTCACCAATTATGCATTCAAAACACGAAATGGATAAAAACATGCAAACACATACAAACAATTCATGGCAGGAAAAACTACTCTTCTATTAATTCAGAAATGCCTATACAAGGTGTTTGCAAAGGCTAGACTATAACAAGTCTCAGCTCTCTCTCGAGACCTCTCTGCTCTGGTCTCTCCTCCTATCTCATTACAAAGAGGGCTCTCTCAAGATTATCCTCAACCTCACCGTCTCTGAGCTATCCCATCACAGAGCGGCTCCTATGACTACATTACATAAATGGATGCCCAGTCCTGACTACGTCCTGGGCTTGCTGCAGGAAACCATTAAAGGAAACCTCAACCACTACCTGTACAAAGGTTTGGTCTGGCATTAAAATCCTTACAACATTTATTGAAATTTAGAATTTCAAAATCAAGAGGGTTGGGCCTCTCCCTTTCTCCATTAAATGCATGTTGGATGTGCTGGCTAGCTGGCACACTACTGACATGGAGCGATGCTCCTACATCACCCTTTCTGCACTTTCTCCAAATATGACGGTCGTAAAGGCTTTTCCTCTCCTTCCAAAAAGATCCCACGGATCCAACACCCCAAGTGTTGAGCATTCTCTCTCTCTGGTCAAATACCACACTGGCTGCGGTTTTATTCTACCGCTACTAATCCTAACCTTCGTAACATGGCCAAGTAACCCCTTGGCACTCAGAAACTTTCTAAGGTTCAAAATTGGTTCCTCTGAACACCATTTCCACTCGAAACCTTCGGTCCAAAGACCACCTATCCAGCCCATCCAGGCTCAGCGTTGAGACCATGGGCTCTGAACTCGAATTTTATCTACTTTGACAACAATTCACTCTGAAATCTTTGCCTCGTTAACCACTAACATGGCCCATCTAGGCTTAGTGTCGGAACCATGGCTCTGATACCATATTGTAACGTCCCCAACCATCAACCCCGTTGTCGGGCAACGCTACTACGCGGAAACATTCTCATACATATATAATATGCTTATAAAGAATATGCATTAAATCAATTTAACACATTTATGAAATTTAATCAACAATACAGAGTAATCACATTATTATTGCTAACATACAAAATTAAACAGAATTAATAGTAAATATAATTGCAACAGAATACATGATACATTTCAAGACATAGACATGTATCACATATAAATTAAGTACATAATTAATACTTATCTTTTAAACTGGCGTAACACCACCAACTGTGTGTAGACCTTCCACAAACCTCCCAGCCTTAGACTGTGCTACTCATCACTCTCAGCAGTAGGTCACTCTTGAGCTAGGACTAAGCTCCACCAGGCAAGGGAATCCTAGGCTAGGCAAGGTCAACGAAAGACACATAGTTTATGAGGAAGGATTCCTCCTAGGAGCCACTTATGCCCACTGCTCACAGACTCTCTTTCCCCACATGCCTATCCCACCTAAGGAGTACACACCTTCACTATCACCCAGAAAATCCTTCGGCTGCTAAACCTCCGTTGCCTTGGGCTTCAGCAACAGGCCGAACCAGAATTCTCTGAGCTCTGTGGAATCTATAGGACCCCTTCCAGGAGTTCTCACTTCCTCTGCGCACTCTCTCACCTGGAGAGAGTCGCTCACAGGCCTGACAACCTGCCTCTTCAACCACAACCACCTCTGTCACTTGGAGAGAGTGTTGCACACAGGCCTGACAACCTACTTCTTTAGCTTCGTTCCAGCACAAGGAGGCCAACAGATGGCTCAGCAAGGAACAAATGATGGTAACAAATCACAATCAGCCAAGGGAACGCGTGGCCACTACAGCCCATAATTATAACACACATGACATAGAAAATTGCTCAGGTTTCATAGAAAACGTGGGTCGGCTTCAGAGGTGCATGCTATGTAGAGGTCCAGTGCAGAGACAAAATGGTTCTTGGGAAGGATTCCAATGAACACGGATGGAGTATGGAAGAATCACAGAATGAATTAGGTGACGGATTTCAGGTCTCAGGTGTGTGCGTGAATATTGCAAAGGACGAATATAGAGGCCACTAAATTCACAGGAATACACCGGTCGACTTCCGGTTCTGGACTTTAGGATTGCGTGACAGGAAAATTAAGAAGAGGTCGTTCACAGACTCAAATGATTCAGACAACCTATGACAGAATGGAGGATGAACCCCCAACTCAGCTGATCCTTTAGCTTTTAACCGCATGCGCCCAGGTCGACACTTGTCTTCCTGGCGCTGCATGCGTTCTCTTTTGCACACGTTGGAGCTACATGCATTGCCTCTCCTAGGACTTGGGATAAAAACATGTTTGTCACATAGCTTCGGAATAATAATAAAGTATTATTCCCAAGGACTTAAGCCCTCAATCTTAGCCCTTCTTCCAACCTTTCAGCCCCCTCTCCCTTACCCATTCTTTGGAAGCTTGGTCCCCCATAACTCTTTCTTCGTGGTCGGTCGGCACGCAACGATGTTTATATATTATGTTAATGATCTACATAATTACATATACAAAATTAGGCTCATGGACTTAACACTTAGGCTCTCCGGCCTAATAAACACATAAGCCCCACCAACTTATCAATACTCGGCTCACGAGACTACAAAACATTATTACAATTCATAAACATGATTACAAATCATAATATATCTAGGGAACTACCGGGGGATATTACATACCCAAGAGTTGATATGTGGTGGCGAAGTCCGGATCTTGCGGGTAAATTTGGGACCACTTCGATGTTTCATGTCCACAAGAATGGAGCACAGTGGTGAGTGCAGCCATAGGAGGCCGACTGAGGCAGTCGGCGACATGATTGGAGATACCTATATTATACTTTATGTTGAGATGGAACTGCTAGAGGTAGGTGAACCACTTCTGATGGCAGTCATTCTGCAATTTTTCCTGTGTTTGTATGAACTGTAGAGGCTTGTGATTAGTGTGTATGATCGTCTCTTTCCCTAGAATGTAATGTTTCCATTGACGATAGGCTTGTATAATGGAATAAATTTTCTTGTCATAGGTGGGGTATTTCCGGATAGTATCAAAGAGTGTCTCACTATGGTATGCCACCAGATGCCTGTGTTGAGTGAGAACTGTGCCCACAACATAGTTAGATGCATCAGTCTCAATATCGAATGGTTGTTGCAGATCGGGCAAGGGGAGTGCTGGAGCTGAACAAAAACGATGTTTCAGATCATCGAATGCTTGTTTCTACTCCTTCCCCCACATGAACTTGGCCCTACCACCGACCTTGGTCACCTGGTTGAGGACCCATGCAATATGGGAGAATCCCAACACAAACCATCGGTAGAAATTGGCTAGTCCCAAGAAGCTTCGAAGCTCGGTCAGTGTGGTTGGGGCTGGCCAGTCACAGATGACATAGATATTATTTGGATCAACATGTACCCCATGCTCATCAACAATGTAGCCCATGTATTAGACCCTGTTCATGCCAAAAGATCATTCTTCCAAGTTGGCATAAAGCTTGTGTTACCGCAGAGTGCTCAAACACTGTTGAATATACTGCATGTGCTCCTCCCACGTTCTGCTGAAGATGAGGATGTCATCCAAATATACTACCACAAAGGAGTTGGTGAAGGGTCTCAATACATCGTCCATCAACCTCATGAAAATGGCTGGTGCATTTGTTAAGCCAAAGGGCATGACTAGCCATTCATAGAGACCTTCTTTAAACTTGAAGGTTGTCTTCCAGACATCAGTTGGTTCGATGGGAACCTGGTGGTAGCCAGACTTCAGGTCAATCTTGCTGAAGAAATTTGCCCCTTTGAGTTGTTCAAGAAGGTCATCAATCCTAGGAATGGGGTAACGGTTCCTGACTGTGATTTTGTTTAAGGCTCTGTAATCAATGCAAAGCCACCAAGTCACGTCCTTTTTTTCACCAGTGCAATCGGGCTTTTGCAAGGGGAGGAGCTAGGTCTGATGTGACCCTTTTGAAGAAGCTCTTGGATATGATGCTTGATTTCATCATTCTCCATCAGCAAGTGCCGATAGACTGGTCCATTAGGTATAGGTGCTTCGGGGGTCAGATCAATTGGATGTTTGACTTGCCAGTGTGTCGATACCCCTGTAGGTTAGGCAAATATGTCTCTATATTCTTCCATGATCCTGTCCACTTGCTTTTGCTCCAAAGAGAGGCATTGTGTAGAGGCCATGGATGTGGTGGTGACCTTCTACTTACTATGAGCACGAATCACAAATAAGATGAACTTCCCAGTTTGTGAAATGACCTTACTGCATTGCTTAGTAGAGATTAAAGAAATAACAGTAGGTAGTGCCACCTCTGGGATCCTGTACAATTGTCTACCCAAAGCAATAATAACACTACAGGGTCTAGACTCATACACATCATGACGCTTCCACAAATATGTTTTTCCTAAAAGAACATCACAAACTTCAAGGGGAGAAATATCACATAGTACCTCATCTTTGAAAGGATTGATTCCGTAGGGCAGACGACATTGTTGGCTGACACAGAGATCTCTTCCTTAATGAAGCCAGTTGATGGTGTAGGCTTGCGGGTGCGGTGTTGTTTTCAGGTTCATGCGCTTGACGACCTCTACTAAAATCAAGTTCTTATGACTACCACTGTCGACAATGAAATGAATCGGAGCCCCCTTGACCCACATCTATGAGTGAAAGAGGCGTTCCCCTTCCTCTGGTTCTTTTGGTTCACTTGGACAGACTTTGGTAGTAGTGACTATGGCATTGGATTCAACATCGATAATATGCTTCCCTCCTTTAGGATTTGACTTGGAATCAGAATTGGCCTCTAACTTAGAAGCCTTCAACTCGATCACGAGGGACTACTTGGAGCGACATTCGTCGGTGTTGTGCCAAGGACTTTTATGGTACTCACACCATTTTCCCTTGTCCTTCTTTGTCTTCTCGTTACACTTCTTGTGTTGCAGCTTGGACGGATTGTCCTGAGGGTGGCCATCTTGACTTGGTCCCTTACTATGTGGGTCGGGGTTTCCTTTTCCCTGCTTTGGCTATGAGGGGTTTGCAGATACAAACTCTCGTCATTTCTGCTTAAATTTTTGCTCAATCTTGATTGTGTATCTATAATTCGTGCCCAATGAGGTGATGTCCAAGAACTCCATTTATGTTTGAATGTATCTATGCAAACAACCACAGTATTTGAGAACCAGATGACGCTCAAAATATTTGATACCTAATTTGGTGTGTAGGGTATGGAAAATATTGGTGAAGCCTGGTACTGTTTGGTCCCTTTCCTGACATAAGGAGGTCCATCTGGTGTACTAGTCCTCGTAGCTTCCAACATGGTAGTACTGTTCTTTAATGGCATCCGGAAATGAATCCCATGTAGGGGCCACCACAAAAATTGTAGATTCCTCCATGGCCCTTTGCTTAAAGTAAGTATCCCACAAGTATTTAACATGGGGAACGACCTTGAGGAGTGCAAAAGTGATATTTTCCCTATCGGAAAAATTGTGGACCAAAAAATATCCTTTGAGTATATTCAACCATTTATCTATAGCATCTGCATATATCAGTCCTTCAAATAATGGAATATCAAAATTTACCTGTACCTTGAAGGGGGTTGCATGGTCGCTTGATGAAGATTCTTCTCCCATGGGCAATCGTCGAAGGATCTACGTGAAGTTGTCCATCATTTTGTTTCTTTGTCACGCGAGGGCTTCCTCAAGCAACATTTTAATAGGATCTCCTGCTCCATCATCTTTCTTGTCATCTCCCATGGGTTTTTTTTGGGCTCGGCGTGACCGATCTGGTAATGGCTCGATTGGTTCGAGTCCCAACTTCTTGTACCCAGACCTTGTCGGGGACATGCACAAAGAAAAATAAATGAAGATCAGACTGCTCTAATACCACTGATCCGTATTTAGGAGAGAAATGAACTGATTAACAGACTGAATACAATAAACACAGAGATAGGAAGAATAACACAAATATCTAGTGAACAATATCTTCTATTAAATAATGAAATAGGTTGAAACTGTAAAACTGCAGAACTGAAACTTGCTCGAATGGCGGTAGCTATCTCTGAGAAGAGATGTGGCTGCTACGCGCATCCACCTTAGTAGAATGGATTATAATGAGGCTCCGAAGGCCCTTTTTATATTACTCATGAATTCCAAAACCCTAGACATCCAAAAACCTAACCCTAGAAGGTGAAACACCAAAAGTCATGTGGGCCCTATGGGTAAGTTGGTGTAATTTGGTACCTCAACTTCCTAGGGTTGTAACATTTGCATGAGACCTCTGTTTTAGGTGTGTGATAGATCGTTGGAAAGGTATTTAAGAGAAATACACATTATGCCATCAAACTCTGACTCCATCTATAGTCTGGCTATGGAGAGTAAAAAAAACAACGTTTAGGGCCCCAAAACAACCTTGGAAGTACATCAAGATGTGTTGACATGAAAACATACAAAATAAGCCAATTGGATTATGCGAGAGGCCACCCGTATCCACCTGGAGAATCTGTGAGGCTTCATACAACCCAAGAAGTGTAGAACTCACAATTATAAAGTAGTACAAAAAGATGTGTTGAATAAAAAACGGACACAAGGAGCCAGTTGGAATAGGTGGGTGGCCACCAATATCCACCTGGATCACCAAACCAAAAAATTCCAGTGAAAATTGGATCTCTTCCACTTACAATAATATTTGGGACTCCATGCAGATTTTGAACTATTTCCATGAATTTTTCAGCTATTGTACTTTCTTTAAAAGGATGGGAAAGACAGAAAAAATGGGAATAATTTGTCAGATGATCTACTACTACCATGATGACAGTCTTTCCTTCAGATTTGGGTAAACCTATAATAAAATCCATTGAAACTTCTTCCCAGAGTTGAATTGGTATAGCTAATAGTTGTAGGAGACCTGGCATCTTGATTGTCTCTCCTTTACTCTTTTGGTAGACCACACACTCAGATAAAAACTTTTGAACATCATTTTTAAGACCTTCCCAGAAGAAATCCTTCTTGATCCTGTGGTACATTTTCAAGAATCCTAAATGTACTCCTAAAGGAGAAGTGTGCAATTCCAGAAGGGCCTTATGTTTGAGTTGGGAATTCTTACACAAATATAGGTAATGATGATACCATAGCAAATCATTATTCCATACAAAATTATCTAATGAATAAAGGTCCTCTTTTAGTTTTTGAATGATATTGCATCCCTCTTGATTTTTATTCCATTCTATCATTGCTTCCTCCGCCCAATAATATCACAAAATAGAAATAACACATAGTGAACCTTTTGGTTCTTCTTCTTTCCTTGAAAAGGCACTTGCCACAACATTATGTTTTCCTTTTTTGTAGATAATTTCAAAGTCATAATGTAGCATCTGTGTAACCCATTTTTATTTCTCTTATAAATATAACCATTTATCCAAGAATTAATTCAAACTATCATGACCTGTTTTTACTTTTAAGTGCCTTCCTATTAGGTAAGTGATCCAGATGGATGTCAGTGGCCTCCCACCTATTCCAACTAGCTCATTTTGGCAGTTTTTGGGTCCTTGACTTCCGGAGTTTTTCTAAGCGACATATGGTGCTCAAGTATTGTGGTGCTCTGCATCGATACATCCAGATAGAAATGGAATTTCTGTACATCTCATCCTTGGGTGTGGCCTATCGATATTCCTTCAAAATCGAGCAGAAGCTCAAACAAAAGATGCAACAATTTGGGCCTGGGAACCCCACACAACAAAATCTAGGAAAGGGCATCCCCAACCTGCAGAAAAAGGGACAGAGAAAAGATGGACAACATCAGGACAACCAGTCCAAGCCACAGGAAAATAAGGACACCAAGAAGACAAATAAAGATACCGGGAAGCGGTGCGACTTCCATAAGAACCCCTGGCATAACACTGTTGATTGTCGCTCCAAGCAGTCGTTGGTGGTTGAGGTGAAAGCCTCTGAATCAGATGCGGGTTTCGACTATGAGTCAGAACCAGAAAGGGGGATATGGATCATTGATGCAAAACCTAGTACTATCATTGCCACCACCAAGATTCAGCCTGGTGAACCAGACGACCCAGAGGAAGGCGAGCACCTTTTTCATTCACAGATGTGGGTGAACGGTACCTCGTTGTACTTCATCATTGATAGACTTAGCCAGAAGAACCTCATCTCAGCAGAGGTTGTCAAGTGGCTTGCCCTGTCAACAACGTCGCACCTGCAACCCTTCACCATTAGATGGCTCCACCAAGGAATAAATATCTGCGTCATCCAATAATGTCTCCTGTCATATGACATCAAGCCCTTCAAAGACGAGGTATTGTGTGATGTTGCTCCTCTCAAAGTTTGTAATGTTATTTTGGGCCAACCGTACTTATGGAAACATCATGTTGTATATGAGTCTAGGCCTCATAGTGTTATTATTACTTTGAACAAGAAATTGTATAGGATACCCAAGGTAGTCCCACCTAGTGTTATTTCCTTGATCTCTGCCAAGCAATGCAGGAAGGTCATCTCACAGACAGGGAAGTTTGTCTTCTTTGTGATTCACTCTTAGAGTGAGCGAAAGATCACAGCCACATCCAAGGCCTCTGCAACTGATCTCTCCACACAGCAAAAGCAAGTGGATAAGGTCATGGAAGAATACTCAGATATCTTCTCCTCACCTACTGGGGTACCTCTACACTGTCAGGTCAAGCATCCCATCGATATGATCGCCGGTGCACCACTTCCCAATGGGCCAGTCTACTGCCTCTTTCTGTTAGAGAATGAGGATATCAAGCGACAGATCCAATAAATGCTCCACAAGGGGCACATACGTCCCAATTCATTGCCTTGTGGGAGCCCAATCATGTTGGTACAAAAGAAAGATGGAACCTGGAGACTCTGCATTGATTATTGGGCTCTAAATAAAATCACAGTCAGAAACCAGTACCTAATTCCCCGAATCGACGAACTCCTTGATCATCTCAGGGGGGCCAAATACTTCAATAAGATTGATCTAAATTCTGGCTACCACTAGGTCCTGATAGAACAAACAGATGTATGGAAGACCTCCCTCAAGTCAAAGGAAGGTCTTTTTGAATGGTTGGTCATGCCCTTTGGTTTGAAAAATGCTCCAACCACTTTCATGAGGATGATGGACAATATCCTACGACCATTCACCAATACTTTTGTATCTGGGTGACATTGTCATCTACAACAAGACTTGGGCAGAACAATTGCAGCATATTCAACAGGTTCTGCACACCCTGCGGCAGCACAAGCTATACGCCAACTTGGAAAAATGATCCTTTAGCATGGATAGAGTCCATTACCAGGGCTACATCATTCATCATCATGGCGTACATGTGGATTCAACAAAGATCTAGGTCATCCGTGACTGGCCATCCCCAACCACACTCACCGAGATTCGAAGCTTCTTGGGCCTTGCCAATTTCTATCATAGGTTCGTGTTGGGATTCTCCCATATTGCTTGGGCCCTCAATCAAGTAACCAAGGGTGGTGGTAAGGAAAAATTTGTGTGGGGCCGGTCCCAAAAATAAGCATTCGATTATTTGAAGTAGCTCTTGTGCTCAACCCCATTACTTTCATTACTAGACTTGCAACATCCCTTTGAGATTGAGACAGATGCTTCAGACTAAGTTGTGGACATTGTTCTCACTCAACACGACCACCCCATGGCCTATCATATTGAGACACTATCAGATGTTGTCCGTAAGTACCCTACTTACGACAAAGAAATGTACTCCATTGTGCAAGCCTGCCACCAGTTGAGACATTACATTCTTGGGAAGGAGACAATCATCCACATTGATCATAAGCCATTGTATTTCATGCAGACACAAGGTAAATTGTAGAATGAACTCCATCAAAAGTGTTCCACATACTTGCAACAATTCTGCCTCAACATCAAGTATAAAGAAGGAAGTACCAACCGAGTCGCGGATTTCCCTAGCCAACTACCAGTCATGGAACTCACCATGGTGCTTGACTCTTGCGGCCATGAGACCTCTGGATGGCCCCAAATCTATGATACAGGCCCAGACTTTGCTACCTCCTACCAAATGTTGGCCGCAAACTTAGTTGTCACTAATTTCCATCTTCAAGACGGGTTGTTGTGCTATATGAGCCATATCTACGTTCCATCAAGTGAGCGAGTGAAGATGATTTGGGAAACCTGCTACAGTCGGGTGGCGGGACAATTCGACGTCGAAAAGATAGTGGCAATGCTACAGAAACATTTATATTGGCCGAAACTTCGACTAAGATGTAAGCAAGTATATTAGGTCTTGCACTGCCTATGCTATTGTCAAACTGACTACTAAGAAACAGGGCATGTACACCCCTATGCCTACTCTTAACAGGCCATGGGAATCCATCTCAATGGACTACATGTTGGGTCTCCCATCCACCAAGAGGGGAAATGACTATGTTTTTGTGGTTGCTGATCGCTTTTCTAAGATGGTGATTCTGGTCGCTTGCAAGAAGAACATCACAACAAAGGCCACTGCCAAGCTCTTCTTTGAATGAGTCTGGGTACATTTTGGAATCCTGCAAACCATTGTCTCAAATTAGTACAGTCAGTTTCTCAGCACATTCTAGTCGATCCTCTAGTCCCTGTTGGACACCAAGATCACCAAATCCATGACATTCCACCCCTAGACAGATGGCCAAACCAAGGTCGCAAATCGAATGATCGTGCATATCCTACACATGTACAATTCAAAGAACCCCCACACATGGGATGAGATTCTTCCCTATGTTCAACATAGCTACAACCGAGCCCTGCATAGCTCAACCGGCCACAACCCCTTTCAGGTGGGGTTGGGATTCCGACCATTAGGTCCCATGTATGTTGCACTACCCCTTGCGGCCACCTCGACTGACTCATCCTTTGCTTCAACTGAATCTGACAAAGCCACCCAGTTCATTGATCAGATCAATCACATCCACCAATAGGTTTAGGATATTCTACAGAAGTACAAGTACAAGTACAAGTAATGCCATGATAAACACCGAGTGCCACATAAGTTTCAGGTGGGCAACAAAGTTTGGTTGCACTTGTAGAAAGAACGCTTTATAGGGCCCCATCAGAAGCTTCATCCACTTCGTTATGGGTCGTACACCATCACCAAGGTTGTGGGTGACAATGATTTTGATCTCAACATTCCTCCTTTCCTTTTCCTACACCTAATGTTCAACGTGGATCTC
The DNA here is from genome assembly GCA_000966675.3 of Picea glauca. NCBI lineage: Eukaryota > Viridiplantae > Streptophyta > Pinopsida > Pinales > Pinaceae > Picea > Picea glauca. The sequence continues at coordinate 48,807 of JZKD02S1670478.1, forward strand.
CTTCGACCTTATTTCCCACCATTATTGGACACCTCGGAGATAGAAGAATAGTTGACACCAACAGAGCTCAACCACGAATGCATACAATAGGAATCCAATGATCATATTTTGGACACACAGGTCAAGGGAACTTGCCAGCAAAGGATCCAACTTTATCGAGTTGTTAAAGGAGGGCAACTCCTACACCAAGGCAAGTGGCTCACCTGGGGCCAAATTCAACAGAAATTTCCTCATCTAATGGGGGAACTCAACGTAATGGAGATCATTGATTCATAATGGGGGAGGATTGATCTAGATGGATGTTGGTGGCCTCCCACCTATTCCAACTAGCTCATCTTGGCAATTTTCTAGTTTGACAGTTTTTTCCTAGTTTTTGGGTCCCTGACTCTAGGGGTCGTTTTGAGGCCCTAAACAACGTTTTTAGGGATCACCATAATTAGTCTATAGACGAAGTCAAAGTATGATGACAACATGTGTAGTTTTAGGATATACCTTTCCAAAGGGCCATCGTTCACCTAAAACGAATATCGTATGCAAAAGTTATGACCCCGGGAAGTTGATGTACTAACTTACCCCAATGGGGCCCACATGACTTTTGGCGCTTCATCTCCTAGGGTTAGGTTTTTGGATGTATAGGGTTTTTGACATTCCTATTTATTGTAAAAATGCCTTCAGAGCCTCATTGTAATGATCTTCTGGTGAGTGAGCGCAATCGCCACATCTCTTCTCGGAGATAAGCTGCCACCATTCCAGCAAGCTTGTTTTCCACTGCATTTTACAGTTTCAACTTATTTCCTTATTGAATAGAAACCAGTTTTATTGTATCTATGTTATTATATGTTAAGCATCTTTTAATAATCTGTATTCATTTTTTTATTCTCATAAAATATGGATCAGTAAGGGAGCCATTTTTTAACTGCATGTAGCATGTCCAACATTTCTTTTTCATAAATGGTTTTGAGTAAGTTTTGTCCTTTAAGTTGGCTTCTTTCAAAGGCAAAGGGCCTTCCTTCTTGCATTAAAATTGCACAAATGTCATGGCCTAAGGCATCACACTGCACAATATATGTTTTTGTGAAGTTAAGAGTGGCCAAGACGGGAATTGTACATATAGCCTCCTTAAGTTTTTCAAAATATTTGGTTGTTGCTTGAGTCTAAGAAAATGCTTCCTTCTCTTGTAATGTTGTTAGAGGTGCTTCTATTTGACCACAGTTCTTGAAAAACTTGTTGTAAAGCTTTCCAATCCTAAGAATCCTCTACTTTTCTTCAATGTTTTGGGAATTGGCCATTCCCTCGTAGATTTAATTTTGTTATGGTCCACCTTTACACCTTCATGATATACAATATGACCCAAATATTCCACTTCTTGAAACCCAAAGGAACACTTAGAAGGATTAACATAAAGTTGTTGCTCTTCTGATAGTTGTAATACTCGGTCAACATGTTGTACATGTGCTCTTCCCAAGATTTGTTGTAGATTAGTATGTCATTAAAAAATACTAACACAAATTTTATAAGGAAGGGCTTGAAATAGAATTCATCAAGCTTTGAAATGTTGAAGGTGCATTAGTAAGCCCAAATGGCATAACCTAAAAATATAATGACCCCCATGTGTTCTAAAATATGTTTTGGGAATGTCTTCCTACCTCATTCTGATTTGATGATATCCTTATCGAAGATTCAACTTAGTAAAGCTTGATGCAATTCATCTAATAATTCATCAATGATAGGAATATGAAAATTATCTTTGATGGTCATTTTGTTGAGTTATCTATAATTGGACACATATGCCATGAACCATATTCTTTTGTAAACATCACCACTGGTGAAGAGAAATAACTTTGTCTAGGTTGAATGATGTCAGTCGCTAACATTTCTTGGATCATGCGCTCAATCTCACTCTTCTGTGCATATGGATACCTGTAAGGCCTAATATTAGGTGGTACACTTCCTAGTTGCAAATGAATAGCATGGTCATGATCTCAAGCAGGTGGAAGACCCTTAGGCATTTCTCCAAATACCTTGGAATTATTGTTGATAACTATTCGGAGATCTAATGGAGCAAAGGATATAGATGTTTGAACATCCAGTGAGCACAATTGTGCAATTACACCATGGTGTCCCTTTTTGAGTAATTTTGTCATGCTATTAAAGCTTATCACCTTAGAGGGTTTCCCTTGGATACCTCTAAGCTCAATTTCATTTCCATCTAAGGGAAATATCATGAAATGATCTTGAAAATAAGGGCCATTGTTCCTAATGATTGTAACCATTGAACCCCTAATACAACATCAACACCACCCATTTGGATGACAATTATAGGACTATCCAAAAAATACTCCCCCCATATTGAGCTTAATACTATGGAAATTCCCAAAACAATTTTTGGTACCTCCGTCAACAATCATTAATTGAAACTCTGGTGTTGGATATACAAATCAATCGATATCTTTTGCTAATTTGTAATTGATAAAGTTACGGGTACTACCAAAATCAATCAACACTTTTACCTTTTTCTTTTTGATGTATCCTTGTATATTGAGGGTTTATTTTAGGGACCTAACCTCTCTAACCCCTCACATAGGTAGAATAGTATATTTTCTATGTAATAAAGGCCAACATTAGTTTATAATACCTACTGAATAATGTGAACAAGTCTAATGTAATAAGACTTAATAGAAACTTCCGCTTCTAGAAATATCTTCCTCTAGAATGTTCTTTAGAAGATAGAATTAGTATAAATAGGATTAGAAGGTATGAGAAAGCCTTGTCTTGAGAATTATTTTAATAGATCTCTGCTCTAGTGGATGTTTTCCCCTCAAAGAGGCAAGTGAACATTGCTTTCATTCTTTAAACGTATTATTGTTGGTGGTATTATTTTCATTATTTTGTTGTTCCATTGGTATTATTCTCATTATTTCGTTGTTCCATTGGTATTTCACTTTGTTGGATACCTCTATAACCCTTGTGTTGTTCCCCCACAACAACCTCTCGATTTTCTTGTCTTAGCCTCTATCCAAGATAAGAAATCCCCCCCCCCCTTCGATTCATCCAACCAGAACCCTTGCACTCCCTCTTTCATGAAAGTGCCTAAGACCAATTTCTACTCACCCTACCTCACCTTATCATTTCCAGTTCTTCCTTAGATCACTTCTACTCGATGATATGCACTTCGACGAGTCCCTTCTTCCTATGCTGACACATAGTGCACTAACGCACGTATTGTGCCTTCCACCCCCACATTGGTGCACAAATGGTTCCTTCGCCAATACATAAGCCACCTCCCTTTGAACTTGGCTAATGTGCCAAAACGCTTCCTCCAAACCTCACTAACACACATCTTCATCATCGACAAAGTTTGCATGATCAATGTCGTCTCACCGATATTGGCTACATGATTATAATCACCGTGCGCACTCCTTCCATCGGCTAAATTTATTCCACTTGTGTCGTTGCATCACATAACAATGACGCTCCATCCCTTTTTCTTTGTTACATTGCTTATTGATGGGGTGCACCTCTTCTTCCCGACACACTACTCGTTGACAAGTTTCCACCTCTTGTCACAAATGCATCAACGAAAGGACATCAAACTATCATCATCATTGATTAAATTGATGACGATCTTCTCCCTCTCGCCAACATTGATCAAGTTAGTGTAGCCCACTTCTGTCTTGAGTCCTATCTCATTCCCATCCCAACTCAGACACCTCTTACCATGCTTGTCGACCAGTTTCTTAAACATTTATGGTGACTGAGCTCTTCATGCCTAATTAAAATTCCGGTCACTAATCACTTACCATATCTGACCTCCTCCATATTACACTCAGGACCAAGTTTGTAGTGTCATTGGTAGCTCTCATTATGCACATTGTCCAATCTTGATTAGTTTTTGTTTCTTGACGTTATGACTAAATTTCATTAGGGAAGTCTCTCCTAGCATTAAATGAGTTAATCGCAAACCTGTTGGTCTTCCGCTGGATTTGAATCATACTCCAGAACAAACCCAGTCTTCTTAGCTCCCAGTCAGTACCAAGCGCTTTAAATGTCAGTTGGTTGTTTTGGAGGATTTATAAATTTTTGGTACTAAGTCACTATCATATTTTCAAAGGATGACCTAAGTCCTTATTCATCATAGATTACATAGGAACTCACATAATCAATTTTTAGTGAAAGAGCATCAAATGCGGGACCCAAACTTTAATTAAAAAACATTTCTGAGCATAAATTTTGGTGCTCATCAAAGTGAAATTTTCACCCTCGAGATGGGTTAGTCATAGTATTTCCAACATTACAATTCCAACGCAATTTACAAAATTGAAATCTGAGGCCCATAAGTGCCAAAGTTAATAGTATGGGGTTTCTTGCCTGAATCGACTGCATCACTCATCACATGGATAAAATGTTTGCATGGCATAGTTAGTTAGCTCGCCAAAAGCGCCTCCTAGTGCTCATCACAACTTAAAATACAATACCTCAATCAGAGGTCATATGAGAAAGTTATGAGTGTTTAATGTCCTCCAATGACGTTGACAAAATACTTAATGGTTCTGGACTCCGCGAAAAGTGCTCCGGGTAAAGTTTGGTTTTGTAATAAGTCATTGAAAATATCGATCTTAAATAGTTTTGAATTTATTTGAAATTCATATCATTTGAAATTAATATTTGCACCAACTCATGAAAAAGAAGTAAATTTTAAACTTTAACTAATATACACTAAGAGAAAAGGCATGATTAGGTTTTTTTTTCGAAACCTTGACACATAGAAAATATATTGTTAAAATAGGCCCAACTATCCAAGCAAACACACCTGATTGGAAATAGTGGATACAGCTACCCATGAGCTAGGAAAAATCAACTTAGATAGTGCCGAAACTCATCAGTTCACAATGGCTAAAGTTAAAAGAAACTTCTCCAAAGCTCATCGGAGGTGATGGAATGAAACTCTGCCAAAAGATATGGGAGGAGATGAAAGGAACTTCATCAGTGTTCATCGACAAAGTTAAAGAAAAGTATGTCGAAGCCATCAAAAAAGTTAAGGGGAACTTCGTCGAAGCTCATCGACGAAGTTGATAACAAGTACTCCACACTTATCGACGAAGTTAGTACGAAGTGCCCCATAGATTGTCATAAGTAGGAAGAGGGGTGTACAAGCCCTATTTCTTAGTGGTTGGTTTTTCAATAGCGCAGGCGATCCAGAACCTGATATACTTGCCGAAATCATGTCAAAGTTTTGGCCAGTAGAAATGTTTCTGCAACACTGCCACTGTCTTTTCAATGCCAAAGTGTCTTGCCACCCGACTGTAGTGAACTTCCCAAATCAGCTTCCCACACTCGCTTGATGGAACACAGAGATGGCCCTGAAGTCACAACAACCCGTTCTGAAGATGGAAATTAGTGACCACTGAGTTTTCTCCCAACATTTGGTAGGTGGTGGAGAAGTCAAGTTCTGTCTCATAGAGGTGGGGACATCTAGAGGTCTCATGGCCACAAGATTCTAGCACCGTGGTGAGTGCCACGACTGGAGGTCGACTGAGGCAATCAAAAACTTGGTTGGCACTTCATGTTTTATACTCGATGTTGAGGTGGAACTGTTGTAAGTATGTGGACCACTTCTGATGGCAGTCATTCTACAATTTTCCTTGGGTCTGCATGAACTATAGTGGCTTGTGATCAGTGTGGACGATTGTCTCCTTCCCCAGAATGTAATGTCTCCACTGGCGGCAGGCTTGGACAATGGAGTAAATTTCTTTATCATAAGTAGGGTACTTACAAACAACATCTGATAGTGTCTCACTATGATACGCCACGGGGTGGCCGTGTTGAGTGAGAATGATGCCCACAACATAGTATGAAGCATCTATCTCGATCACAAAGGAATGATATAGGTTCGGTAATGAAAGTACTAGGGATGAGCACAAACACTTATTCAAGTCATCAGAGGCTTGTTGTTAGGACATGCCCTACACAAATGTTTCCTTACCGCCACCCCTGGTTACTTGTCTCAGGGCCCATGCGATATGAGAGAATCCCAACACGAACCTGGGATAAAAATTGGCGAGGCCCAAGAAGCTCTGAAGCTTAGTGAGTGTGGTTGGGGCTGGCTAGTCATGGATGACCTGGATCTTGGATGGATGCACATGCACACCATGCTGATCAATGATGTAGCCTAAGTAATGAACCCTATCCATGCCGAAGGAGCATTTTTCCAAGTTTGCATATAGTTTGTGCTGCCGCAGGGTGTGCAAAACCTATCGAATATGCTACAAGTGTTCTGCATGAGGATGTCATTCAGATACACCACTAAAAAACTACTAGTGACAGGTCACAAGATATTGTCTATCATCCTCATAAATGTTGCTGGAGAATTTCTCAAACCAAAGGGCATGACCAACCATTCAAAAAGACCTTGTTTTGACTTGAAGGCGGTCTTCCATACATCTTTCTATTCTATTGGGACCTGGTGGTAGCTAGACCTCAGATGAATCTTACTGAAGTATTTGGCCCCCATGAGATGATCAAGGAGGTCATCGATTCAAGGAATTGGGTACCAGTTTCAGACTGTGATTTTATTTAGGGCAGGGTAATCAATGCAGAGTCACTAGGTCCTGTCTTTCTTCTGCATTAGTACGATTGGGATCCCACAAGGTGATGAGATGGGATAGATGTGCCCCTTGTGGAGTAGTTCTTGGATATGCCTCTTGACCTCCTCGTTTTCTAACAGAGAATGGTGGTAGAACGACCCATTGGGTAGCGATATGCCTAGGGTCAAATCGATGGGATGCTTGATGTGACAGTATAGAGGTACCCCGGTAGGAGAGGAGAAGATATCTGAGTATTCTTCCATGACCTTATCCACTTGATTCTATTGTGTGGAGAGATCGTTTGTGGATGCCCTGGATGTGGCTGGGATCTTTCTCTTACTCTGAGAGTGAATCACGAAGAAGACAAATTTCTCGGTCTAAGATATGACCTTCCTACATTTCTTGGCAAAGATCAAGGAAATAACACTAGGAGGGATTGCCTCAGGTATCCTATACAATTTCCTGTTCAAAGTAATAATAACACTATGAGGCCTAGACTCATATACAACATGATGTTTCCATAAATAAGGTTTTACCAAAAGAACATTAAAAACTTTGAGAGGAGCAACATCACACAATATCTCATCTTTGAAGGGCTTGATGCCGTATGATAGTCGACATTGTTGGATGATGTGGAGATCTCTTCCTTGGCGGAGCCATCGAATGGTGTAGGGATATGGCTGCGGTGTTGTTGGCAGGTCCAACTGCTTGAAAAACTCTGTTGAGATGAGGTTCTTCTAGCTACCGCTATCAATGATGAAGTGCAGCGGGGTGCCTTTTACCCACATCTGCGAATGGAAAAGGTGCTTTCCTTCTTCTTGCTCATCTGGTTCACCAAGCTGGAGCTTGGTGGTAGCAACTATGGCACTAGGTTCCATGTCAATGATCCATATTCCCCTTTCTGGTTCTGACTCAGAGTCAGAACCCGCATATTATTCAGAGGCTTTCACTTCATCCACCAACGACTGCGTTGAGCGACAATCAACAGTTTTATGCCAAGGATTCTTATGGAAGTCGCACCACTTCCTGGTATCATTCTTTGTCTTTCCGGTGTCTTTCTTTGCTTGCAGCTTGGACTGGTTGTCCTAATATTGTCCATCTTTGCTATATCCTTTGTTCTATAGGTTGGGGCCACCTTTTCCTGGCTTTTGCTGCGAGGGGTTCCCAAGCCCAAATTGTCGCGTCTTTTGTTTGATCTTCTGCTTGATTTTGATGGAATATCGATAGGTCACGCCCAAGGATGAGATGTCCAAGAATTCCATTTTGGTCTGGATGTATCTATGCAGAGCACCACGATACTTGAGCACTAGATGTCACTCTGAATCTTTTATACCCAGCTTGGTGCGTAGGGTATGGAAGATATTTGTGAAATCTGGCACTGCTTGGTCTCTTTCTTGCCGCAGTGTGGTCCATTTGGTATACAAGTCATCATAACTTCCGACGGGGTAGTGTTGTTCCTTAATAACATACCTGAAGGATTCCTAGGTGGCCGCGACTATAAATAATGAGGGTGCCTCTATTTTCTTTTTCTCACAGAAATTTTCCCAACAATCTTTGACATGGGGAACGACTTTGAGGAGCGCAAAAGTAATTTTTTCTCTATTTGAAAAGTTATGGACAAAAAAATGCCCTTTCTAGTAGATTCAACCACTTGTCTACAACATCTGCATCTATCTGACCTTCAAATATAGGAATATTGAACTTTATTTGAACCTTGAAGTGTTATAGCAAGATTTGCCTCACCATTGCTATCTTGCACAGAGGGCCTTTTTCCATTTCCCTATGCAGAGTTATCATCCCTTTTTGATGAATCTAGAGATAAAAATATACATTTTCCCACATATTTGCTCCCTAACTGCTATGCAAGATGCGTATACACTTTCTTCTCCACTATAGCTCGCGTATATCAGGGTTTGTGCAAGAAAATACAAAATGAGGTCGGGTTTCCATGTCACGACAGAAGATCTCTGATCCTTGGCCTTCCATATACTGGAAATGTTTTGACTCGGCCCTTCAGTTGCATTCTAAAGGCTATAAGAGCACAATTTCAAGCTATGGAAAATAAGGAGAAAGCATTCAACTTTGAGAGCAAAGTTACTCTAGAGAAATTACTTCATATTGAGTCTACATCCCTTTGTCCCTCAAGTCTTAACACAGTGTTTAGCCCCCAATATCTTCCCTTATTGTTGAGAGGACCTCATTGCCTCTTTCCTATGAGCTTGCCTTTGGTGGAGGATTGAAGTGGTGGAGACCTAGTTGGAAGGAACTTGGTTTCTTGGTTTCGAACCATGCCGACACAGAAGTTTGTAATGTTGACACTTCTGTTGATCAATTATTAATAGAAATAATCCTTTCCCGTCCTATTGATATCTTACAAATATATGATTACTATCCATGGGCATGTTTGTAATGTTTATTAATGGATTATTCTATCTGATGTGTTAACCCCTTTTATATCATCACTATATACTTGTTTTGCTTGTTTGTTGAGAACTTCTTGCAGGTATAAAGCTTTGGGTTAAAGTGCTCAACGGTGGAACATCATCAAACGTTGGATTGAGGTAGGCCTCTTTCTTATATTGCACATTAGTCTATGTAGCATATGTTGGAATTGAGTTGACTTTTGCAGTCATACCTGTCTGTTGTGGTTTACCCTTGGCCATAGAGAGTTTTTCCCTTGTAACATAAATGGCGACCATACGGAAATGATACAATAAATTTTGATTTTATTACTATTTATAAGCTATTTTACCCACTTGATATAGTTTTATGCTATTGTTTTGTCTAATGAACTAATTCAAGAATGGTTTTAAGCTGGTTTTTGTAGTTTCGACTCAATTTTCTTGTGGATTTCAACGTCACGGTTGGTCATTCGTCTCCTCGGGCGAGTATATTCATAACCTAGCATATAGGATATGTATCTAATCCATCGTTCATTTTGCATTATCCTTCAACTACTGATTTTTACGCCTTAGGTACGAACCCATTTATTGCAACACATAAACCTCCATCCACTATTAATAGCATCGTTAATAAATGGTAGAGACTTACCAAACATGGGTACCCTAGTTAGAACCCCTTTGTCATTTGGTGCCCATGCCGAGTTTTTTCCTTAGGACCGGGAGTCCATAATAAATCGATACATGACTTTATGATAAGCCTCATTTCTCGTACATGCACATGCAGCCTTATTACCCACGGACTCCCAAAAATGAGTCTCAATTAAGCTCTTTTCCGACTTGTATAAAAATTGAAAAGATCGTCAAGTGATTTGTCCCTTTCACACTCGTTAAAATTGGATTTGAAAGGTCATGAGTCTTAGTTAAGCTCTTTTCCAACTCGTTATCAAAAAATTGAAAAGATTGTCGAGTGACCTTGTCTTTTTCACACTCGTAAATTGGATTTGAAAAGACGTCTATTTGGCACAAGTTTACCCCTTTTTCACACCAAGTAGACTAAAAGATATAAAAAAGGACATTTTTTGGCGTTAAGTTGTGATTGCATCTCATGCTCTCGCTTGCAGTATTGATCCTTTAGCTAGTTCTCGCCTTGTATTATAAACCATTGCATCAGCGGTTTGCATCCTCAAACAAACAGAGCCTTGTTTTTATCCTTCACAATTTGACACCCTATACCCTGGAGGGAACATCACCCTAAGTATCAATCTCCCACATGCATCTCCTTGCATTGAGCAAAGGTACGTTCCACTGCTGGAACTAGTTTTTCTTACTTGCGACACTCATTCCCTCCTCTGTATCATAGCATTCATTTGTTATAAAAAAACAAAAAAAGACGGGCGGGAAGGGAGTACTATATTGTAATCAGCATCAGTCATGTCGCCTTTGAATAGAGCACAAAGTTATTAAGTCCTTGCGTCATCATAATTTTGGGTTTACCATGGCCTTAGGAAGTTGATCTCATTACAGAGTTTTCTCTACCGACTAGTTACTCTTCCAGTCCCTATAGAGAACATTATTGATGCCTCCTGCATCTAATTGTCACATCATTGGGTCTATGTTGTCGGAGTCCACCATATGTCTCATGCTCTTGTTCAAAGGAAGTCTATCAACCTGTGTCGGCCACTCCTCATAAATCATTGACTTTGCATGTCGTCCATACCCTCAGTTTGTCTCAGAATCACATGATACTTTGGTCTTATCATGCACCCTGGCCCTACTTTCATCATTGGTAAGTCACCTTGAACCCAACAATCGACATTTCATCATTGTTCATTGACTGGGTGGTTTCTCTTATGTTCGATGGTAAGACATCTATTCACACTTTGGGATTTGTGCAGTGTCTTGGATGCCATTAGCCTTATTGGTGGTTTCCTCACCTTTGTCAACAGTTTTTCATCATTTACTACTATTCAGAGGGTCTTTTCCGTGTACTGCTTGCATTTGGCACACGCGAAAGACGCACAGGGTCGTTGGTTCCTGAACATGTTCTTTGTCCAATCTCCACCAAATCATGAAGCTCTTGCTTTGTTCCTCGTGCTGAATGATGAGAGATGCCTCAATGCTCTCCTTTCAGTGGGTCTCTTTCCATCGACTTCAACACATTTATTCTGGATACGGGACCTAGAGTTTTATGAGTACCTTGAGGCTTGTAGTCATTAGTGGCAGGCTCTCTTGCCATTGACAGATGGGAATACATCAATGTCTCATGATCAATGGATCTCTCAAATTTTCGACACCAACTCCTTTATTCACATTTATAGAGATGTAATCGGTGCCTTGATACCTACTTTCATTATTGGTAGGTTGTCTCACGTTTTTTAATAGTATACCTCAATGACCGGTAATCAAACGATGTCTCGTCGTGTTCAACCTCAAGTCATTTATTCACATGATGTAGACTTGCACCCTTGGCAGATAATGTAGAAGACTTGAAGACATCACTATGTGGTCGCATTTTTCTTGAGTTGTTGCTTCCATTTCATTGGACCAGTACCTATTTGACTTCAGTGATCATGGGATATCAAATTGTACTCCGTGGTATATAGATATCTTCAGATTGATTTTGAGACTGGTTTCACTAGGCCTTGTTCGTGACTATGAAATCTTTCAGCATGCAACCACATTTGTATTTGCCTACTCATGGCCATGAACAATCGTTTAGTATATTTTCCACATGGATCTGCATTGTACTCTTGGCATCCATGTATGCAAAGTCAGTGCATAATGTAATGAGCAATTGAGTTCATCTAGCTAGTTCTCTACGACTCCACTTCTGGGTTATTTATAATGTATTTCGGCCATCGCAGATACTTCTCTGATCTCACACATTAGGGGGCATATGTTATAGCAAGATTTGCCTTACCATTGATATCTTGCACATAGGGCCTTTTTCCATTTCCCTATGCAGACTTATCATCCCTTTTTGATGAATCCAGAGCTAAAAATATACATTTTTCCACATATACGCTCCCTAATTGTTATGCAAGATGCGTATATGCTTGTTGCTCCACTATAGCTTGCATATATTGGGGTTTGTGCAAGAAAATAAAAAATGAGGTCAGGTTTCCATGTCACGACATAAGATCTCTGATCCTTGGCCTTCCATATACTGGAAACGTTATGACTCGGCCCTTCAGTTCCATTCTGAAGGCTATAAGAGCACAATTTCGGGCTATGGAAAAGAAGGCGAAAGCATTCAGCTTTGAGAGAAAAGTTACTCTAGAGAAATTACTTCATATTGAGTCTGCATCCCTTTGTCCCTCAAGTCTGAACACAATGTTCAGCCCCCAATCTCTTTCCTTATTGTTGAGAGGACCTCATTGCCTCTTTCCTATGAGCTTGCCTTTGGTGGAGGATTGAAGTGGTGGAGACCCAGTTGGAAGGAACTTGGTTTATTGGTTTCAAACCATGCCGACACTGAAGTTTGTAATGTTGACACTTATGCTAATCAATTATTAATAGAAATACTCCTTTCCCATCCTATTGATATCTTGCAAATATATTATTATTATCCATGGGCATGTTTGTAATGTTTATTAATGGATTATGCTATCTGATGTGCTAACCCCTTTTATATCATCACTATATACTTGTTTTTCTTGGTTTTTGAGAACTTCTTGCAGGTATAAATCTTTGGGTCAAAGTGCTCAACAGTGGAACATCATCAAACGTTGGATGGAGGTAGGCCTCTTTATTATATTGCACATTAGTCTATTTAGCATACGTTGGAATTGAGCTGATTTCTGCAGTCATACCCGTCTGTTGTGGTTTACCCTTGGCCATAGAGAGTTTTTCCCTTGTAACATGAAGGGGGCGACACCTCCACTTGAGGAAGATGCATTGCTTGTTGGTAGTCGTCGAAGGATTTGCGCGAAACTATCCATCATATCATTCCTCTGTTGCATGAGGGGTTCCTCAAGAATTTTTTTGAAAGGATCTCCTGTCTCGTCATCTTTCTTTTCTCCTTCCATGAGAGGTCATTTGGGAGTGCGAGATATTTTTTCCTCAAGAGAAACAAGCTCGAGACCCAATTGTTTGTACCTTGACCTCGTTGGGGACATGCATTAAGAAAACAAGGAGCAGAGTGCTCTAATACCACTGATCCGTATTTTATGAGCATAACGAAATGAATACAGATTATTAAAAGATGCTTAACACAAAATAACAAAGATACAGTAAAATTGGTTTTCTATTCAATAAGGAAATAAGTTGAAACTGTAAAATGCAGTGGAAAACAAGCTTGCTGGAATGTTGGCAGCTTATCTCTGAGAAGAGATGTGACGGTTGCACTCATTCGCAAGAAGATGATTCCAATGAGGATATGAAGGCCTTTTTACAATAAACAGGAATGTCAAAAACCCTACACATCCAGAAACCTAACCCTAGGAGATGAAGCGCCAAAAGTCATGTGGGCCCCGTTTGAGTAACTTAGTACATAAACTTCTCGGGGTCATAACTTTGGCATACAATCTCCATTTTAGGTGCACAATAGCCCGTTCGAAAGGTCTATCCAAGGAATACACATTTTTCTTCTATCTATTAAAGGTTATTTTGATTGTGGCGAGCCCTAAAAAACACTGTTTAGGGCCTCAAAACTACCCTGCAAGTCAAAGACCCAAAAAGTAGGGGAAAAAAATGCCAAACTAGAAAACTGCCAAAATGAGCCAGTTGGAATAGGTGGGAGGCCACCGACATCCATCTGGATCAACATTTTTTTTTAAACTAGGCTAGACAAATCCATTGTCGATGAAACTATACACATGTATAATTTTGTCTATGTTGATTTCAAATATATAATTTTTTTAGATAACATTGTTTATTATTTTTAATTTTTTTTTGTCTTGACATATGTCGGAATCTTAAAATACGAACATCATTTTTTCCCGCTATAAATCTTTATCACTATATATATATATATATATATATATATATATATATATATATATATATATATATATATATATATATATATATTTGATTATGTTAAGACGCTCAAACCCTACACTAATGCATGCCTCATAATTTCAAGGCTATAATGACTTTCATAATTAAAAAAATTATAAAATTATTACTAAAAATTTTGAAATAATAATTGTGCACACGAATAATGTGTTTTCTATAAAAA
>JZKD02S1670478.1:74426-94937 GCA_000966675.3 Picea glauca
TTGTCGCCTATTTTGCAAGGATTTTATTAGATGTTATTAGATGTTATGAGGATGAAATTACATAATTGAGTAAAAGTTTCATAATTATTTCACAAGGAAATAATTATTTTTTCACAATTTCATAATTATGAAATAAGAATTATTTCATAATTAAGAAAAAACTAATAATTGAAATGAAAGTTCATAGTGAGTTGGAAAAAGATCACATCTGAGCATGGAACTTGAACAAAAATCTCATAAATAGGTTGGAAAAATCTCATAATTGAGCATGGAACTTGTGCCTGACATGTAATTTCTTAGTTCACATGCCATCAAGCCTATCTATGACTTGTAATTGCTTAGTTCACATGCCATCAAGTGCTATCCATGACTAGTATCCACCTAATAATCCACATGCCATGAAGCCTATATCAGTCTCTTCTAAATTCCTATAAGAAGAGGCCAAATCAAGGAGATGGGAGAGAGGTAGAGTTTGAGGGTCGTTACGCTAGTGAAATAGAGAGGGACACTCAAGTGGCCAAGCAGGAGCATCAAGAACTTGGAGCCAAGATGAGCCTTCAATCAAGAACTCAAGGTAAAAATATTGATTGATGTAATGGTTCTTCATTTCTTAATATAGATATATATGATTTTCCCCTCCATTATCTATTTTATTAAATTATATGTACAAGTTAATGGTAGATCTGTTCTTTCTTGAATAGATCAAAATAGATCTAGGTGATTTTTTATATTCCTATTGCTTGAAGAGTCTCGAGATCAATATTTTTTGTCCTATTGTGTTCAAGAAGTGGGTGCTAGGATTTGGAGATGGATCTCTAGAGCTATATTAATTGGGATTATGCAAGGACAATCGTCGGGTAAAGATAATAGCCATTCCTCCTCATTGCACGTATTAGGATAAATCACACTAGATCTAGTGGAAAAGCATATATTGTTTATCTTGTTGTTTGTTGTTGAATAAAATAAGGTTAATAAGAAGTCTTACTTATACATAGGTGAAATAAATATATGTTGAAACTCATTATCACTATTTAATTATAATGATTTTCCTAATTAATATGTAAAAAATAGTCTAATTAATATGAAAAAAATAAATAATCTAATTAATATGATAAAATAAATATATGAAAACTTTAATGTTTATTTAGCAAACTAGTATTTCCTTTAATTTTTATACTTTTGATTCAATTTGAGAAAGAGAAAACTTGGTGATAAACTCGGACCAACAAAATTACAATATGCCTCAATCTTAGTCAGAAAGCTAGCAAAAAAAAATAAGAGCGATTTGAATGTCCTTATCCCTGGCGGAAGGGGATGGTTGTACTCGCCAAGCTTTGAAACTCATCGTCGTCCTTTGGATTTACTCCGGCTCCCCCGGATCGACTGTAGTGACCACATCACCAACTTTTTAAGCAGATCACACCACAAACCACACTTTTTAAGCTCTGTTCTAACAGCTCACTGCCTGACTCAGAAATGGACAAAATCTAATTTCCTGCATATATGATACAGGAGCATCCTTAGAATTTAGCAATCTTGCATAATTTTCAAGTTTTCTTTTGAACCTAGTTTGAAGTTTTGTTGGTCGCGTGGCTTGCCAACGCAAGAAGATATCGGTTTGAGAGATTATATTCGAGGAGTTCAAGGTTCTGCCTATTGAAATCCCTCTGTATATACCGTTGCCATATCAGGTGTTTGGGACATTGGAAAGCATTGGAGGCATGACGCAGTTTGTGCTTGACAAATTCTGGGCATTAATTTTTTTCTCATATACTAGTCTAGAACATGGAACAATAGTCCATACAAGTGGAACCCTTGTTGCAGGAGGAAGGGAGAATATTGTTTAACAGAATAGTTTTCCAAGAAGTCCATGCTCCAGAGGAATTAATGGACTATGCCAGAGAGACTGCAGATGAGTGCAGTGGTCTGTCATTGGCCATAACCGTTGTGGCCACAACAATGAGAGGCAAAACAGATGTAGATGAGTGAAATATTTCTTTGTGTCTCATGAAAATTGTTGATCCTTCTTTCCCAAATACTCATCTCCGTATTGGCAGAGATCTGTATCAAATATTAAGAGGGAGCTACAAGGACCTGCCCAGAGCTAATCCAAACTTGCAACATTGTTTTCTTTACCGTGCTATGTATCCAGAGAATAAGAAAATTGATGTGGATGCATTAGTGAGAATGTGGATTGCCGACGGACTTGTTCAAAGAACAGAGGAAATGTATTCAAGGGATATGGACCCAGGGCGCAGCTATGTGAAGCTTCTTATAGATCGTAGTTTGTTCCAGGACGTGAGATTTGAAAGGCGGAGCAAGGACAATGTCAAAAAACCTGTGAATGTCTCGAAAGGGAGGTATATAACAGTGCACGATGTTATTCATGACATGGAAATAAATGTTGGGGAGCCGGAGAATTTCCTATGTCGTGCAGGCCAACAACTCCAAAAGTTCCCACACAGCGGGAAACAAGATTGGGGAAGAATATCATTGTTCCGAAATCAAATTGAAAATCAGCCAGAAGATTTCATATGCCCAAAGCTGGTGGGTTTAATCTTATCCGAAAATCCATTAATCTATTTTGATCCAGAGGGATTTCTAATCAAGCTCAATTATTTGAGGGTTCTTGATCTCTCCCATACCCAAATAGAGTCAGTGCCGACATGGGTCACTCAACTCACATTGCTTGAGTTTCTCACATTGAGCTCTACTAACATCAAGGAACTGCCTATAGCTATATGCAGTCTTTCTAAGCTTCGATTTTTGGATCTTTCAGACTCCAGAGTCTCAACAACATTACCATGGGAGATGTATAAACTCACTTCGTTGAAAATACTACATTTGAATATGGGTATGGAAAAATATTTGAATGATCCCACAAATTGTATGGCTCTGAAGGATCTCACAAATCTCACAGAGCTCCGTTTAGTCCTATTTTGAAAATTTGATACACTGGAAACTATAATGGGAACTTGGCCAGAAATGAGGCATTTATATTTGCATCACATAAACATGAATTATTTGAAGTACAATCTTTTGGACGAGATGCAGGAGATGAAGAAGTTGCATATTCTTGTATTGGTTGATTACATAGGAGTAAAATTGCCCCAATGCGTGTGTGTATTTCAACAGCTGGAAAGGTTAGAATTGGATGGCAGTGACCATGTGAAAAGCTTCCTCGAAATTTCTAAAATTAAGAAATTACTCCAGCGTGAGGGACTTGGGGATAGGCGGTTCTGGAAATTCAGGTGGATTTTCGATGTTAGAGATGTTTCATTTGTATAATATGTCCCAGCTTCGAAGTACCGCTGAGGACGGCGTGTTAAAAGAAGGAACACTACTCAAACTCTGTGTTTTGAAGATACAAAAGTGTGAGGCATTGAGGAAATTTCCCAAAGGGATAGACAAGTTTGTTAATTTAATAATATATGGTCATAGAAGTTGGTGGGAATAAATAATTTCGGAGGACAGTAACATGAAAATTCACTTGCAGACATTATTTAAGGAAATTTAGATGGTGATTGAAAAATTAAAATGTAATATTTTGTTGTTCTAAAGATGAAGGATTATGATTCGTTCATCTAGTCAAAATAAATCCAAGCTTCTTCAATGTGAATTCAATATTATGAAAATATATTTTTATTTCTTGTAATGTAAAGATCATTTCCCAACAAAAAAATAATCCACCACAATCCTGTAATGTCCAATCTGTTATCTACAACTTTATTATGTCAAAATCAAACAAAACATTAATAATCCACCACAATCTTGTAATGTCCAATCTGTTATATACAACTTTATTATGTCAAAATAAAACAAAACATTGATAATCCACCACAATCTTTAAATGTCCAATATGTTGTATACAACTTTATTATGTCAAAATAAAACAAAACACTTAAATGTTTGCAAAATTCAACCCAACACTCCATCAATCAAATATTTGTCGTTCAAAATTGTAATGAAGTAATAAACAGGATGAAAACACTCCATCAATTACATATCTGCCATTCAAAATGATGCAGGAGCATCGCTCCACCTCAACAATGCCCCAACATTCCAGCACATCAACACGCATTTCAGAGAAGGAGGGGCATTGGCCCTCTCATTTTTAAATTCTAAATATGATCCTATACGGATTTTGTGTTGTAAGGTTGATAAATGCCAAGCCATACTTTTGTACAGGTAGTGGATAGGGTCGCCTTAATGGTTGCTTGTAAGAAGGTCTAGGTTTGAGTCAGGTCTGGATCATCATTTATGTAATGAAGTTGTAGGAGTATGGTGTCTTAACTGAGACAATAATGACACTAAGGCGGTGGAGAATAAGCTCGTAGAGCCCTCGTTTTGTAAAGAGAGAGAGAGAGATCTTTGTAGAGAGGTCAAAGAAGCAGAACTCAGAATAGAGTTAGATTAGGAGAATTTGAGAGAACTGGGACTCTGTTGCAATCCAGTTTTTGTAAACATCTATATAGACACACAGAGATAATAGAAAAACAGTTTTTCTTGCATATGGTGTGTTCATGTATTTATGTTTATTGTTATGCTTTTATATGTCATTCAGGTTTTGAATGTATGAACAAGTGAAGTACTATATAAGTTTCAATTGCTTCTTGTCTTTGAGTTCTGAGTGCAATGAGTGCACATTGTCTGCAAGGAGTGCGTTGACAGAGGTGAGTTAACCTCAGGGAAGCTAAGGAGAGATACCGTTGGACCTTCATCAACAGAAGTGCAAGAAGTGCGCAGGAAGAACTCTGTGTTGAGTTCAAAGAGAGACAGAGGTATTGAGGATAGCGGGTGTGAGTGTGCATGGAGAGAACTCTTTGTCGAGTTCAGGAGAAAAGAGTATCAGAAGAAGATACTCATAGAGATGTTGAACACTCTATAGGAAACGCTCAGCAAGGTGTGCTTTGAGCGAGAGGTCGTCAGGAGGGCACAAAGTTTTCCTTTGAAAGAAAAAGAAGGGTCAAGATCCTTAAGAGACTGAGTAAATCAAAAATATTAGAAGAGATAACGCAAGGTGTGCATAGGAGTCAGACTTACACTAAGTCCAAAAGATCAGAAGAGATAACGTGTTTAAGAGTGCAAGAGAGACCCAGACAATCGGGTCTGCAAGGTGAAAGATCAAAGGCCGAAACCTTTGAAGACTGAGAAATTTTCCAAGAAGGAAGGATTCAAAAGCTCAGGAGGAGGAGCGACAACAACCGTCAGATCGGTTGTGGGAAGGAGCCTAGACCATCAGATCTATGTCCAGTGAACCAAAGAGAGCGCAGAGGAGGAGAACATATCCCATGCGTTGGATCTAAGTGCAGAGGATTGACAGCCGTCCAATCTAAGGTAAAGTGCACAAACATTAACTCTTATGTGTGCATAGGAGACTGGACTGGTCAAAGTCTCGAAGTCTCGAAGTGAGTAGGGACCATCCATCATTGAGGGTGACAGGTGGTGGAAGGTCGGAGTTTCGGGTGAAAAAACACTGGGAGGAACGAGTGCATAGGAGTTAAAACTCTCGATTCTTGAATAGTCGAAGAGCCGAGAGTCGTCAATATGCAAGGGGACACTTGTCAATAGATCGCAAGCTCCGGGTAAATTGTAGCGGAGTTTCGGTTGAGAACTGAGATTGTCGAAACCCAAAGAGTCGAAGCATCGAAGCGTCGAAAAGTCGAAGAGAGAAGAGCCGAAGAGCCGAAGAGATCTGGACCATTAGATCCAGAGGGACACGTGGCAATAGATCGTAGGCTTCGGGTAAGTTGCATTTGAGTTTCGGTTGAAAGTTGAAACTTCCGAAACCCAAAGAACCGAAGTGAATCTGGGTCGTTCGATCTAGAAGAAGCGTGGCGTAAATATGTGAACTTCGGGTAAAGCTTGAAGTAATCCATAGTCGTCCGATATGGGAATATGCAAAGGGATCGCAGCCGTTGATCCAGGGTGGACACATGTCACTAGATTAAGCAACTCTGGAATCTTGACGTATGGAGGAAGGCGAGGTTTGACATTTGAGATTTCTAAAGCCCGGAAATCTGAAGTGACGACAACCATTGATGTAAAGGTGGACACACGACGCCAGATCCAGAACTCCAAAGGAAAGCGGAGGGGGGAAAATTCCAAAGACCCAAAGGAGAACTCGATCATTGATCGAGGAGGGAATCATAGGACCGTTGATCTGGTTGAGGAGACCAAAGTCCCGAAGCGGGAGCATAACTGTTGATTGGGGAGACACGCGTCGACAGATCTTCCACTCTGAAAGATACCCAATCAGAGGTAGCGGAGGTTTGAGAATTGAGATTCCCAAAGGACAAATTCATGGAGGAGATCATGGCCGCATATTTAAAGGGACAGGTGTTGAAAGATCTTCCACTCCAGAAGATTGTCATGCAGAGGAAAGTGGATATTTGATATTTGAAACTCCCAAAGGCCGGAAACCTAGAATCAATAGGAGTCATTGATTTGGGAGGGAGCTATGCATCGACAGATCATGGAGATCTGGGATCGCGCATGGAAGGAGGAAGGAAGGAATGAATAGGAGGATAAATCGCAATCGTTGATCATGGATCATCATCGAGGCGAAAGAGATAGACAGACGGGGAGGATTGTGGGGCAAGGACTTGCTCGAGTTTTAATTTTCCTTGAGTGGGCCTCAATTTCAACCACGGTTTTAGCAAAGGGATATGTGGTACTTTGAGGTGAATTGCGGGGTGAAAAGCGGGTTGGTCTCAAACCACTCTTTCCCGTGCCCACAATCACATATTTCCACAAGTTCATAACCCATGGGAATATGAAGGAAGGGACTAATGAAAAAGGACTAGCACCCGCAAATTAGAGAGCGCCCAGAGTGCGCGGACAAAGGTTGCGGGTATCACAAGACCTGCGCCTGAAGGAGAAAAAGGGGCCTGTGTAAAAAAATTTTGGGTTCAATTAGGAGCCCGAAGAGTTGATTCAACTCAGGAGAAAGAAAGATCCAGAGACCAGGATGTCGCAGAACCCTGGAAGGGGAGGGGGGATGCATTAGTTGGGATCAAAGCTTGAATTTTTGTATGTATATTTCAGGCGAAAGAGAAAGAGGAGAAGACCTATTTTTTTCTTGCAGACAACAGACAAGAAGGAGGTGAAAGGAGATGATCTGGTAACATTAGATGATATCAAAGGTTCAAATTTTCCTATAGACAATAGGTGAAAGGAAGGAAGAGTATTGATGCTCTTTGAGAAGGTTGTTGCATGTGCACAACAACAAAAATTTACAGCCAGGTGAGCTGTAAGAGAAGATGGAGATGCTCTCGGATGTAGAGTGATCCATAGGCTTGCCAGGAAGGAAGGTAGAAGGTGGAAATGGCTATTGAAGGCCATGGGCATGGTCGAAGTGAAGAATACAAGTAGAAATGCAATCCAAAGATGGATTTGGAACTCAATGAGATAAGAGCAAGGATGGAACAACTAGCATTGAGGATGCAACAGGAGGCAAAGGTATGCTGGCGGTACAAATGTCCTCTGAACAGGAAGGAAAAATGACCTGTTCAAAAGTTGTTGGCTAGAAAGCAACAACAAGAGTTGAGAAGGTGGCTGAGGGAATTAGAAAATCTGAGAGACATAGAGGAGGAAATGGTTTACATCTATGAACCAAAGACAGGGAGACACCTCAGTGATGAGGAGGAGGTGAAATCAGTCAAAGATCTCATAGACTGCCAGGTGGGAAGAAATTGACTTTCAAGTTGTCAGGTAGGCAATGGAAAGAGATCAGCGAAAGGTATCATATAATGCCATAGGAGCAGTGATGAAAGTTCAAATTTTCAGGTGGGAAATGAGATGGGATCGGTTGATCTCATAGACTTCCAGGTGGGCATAAGAGAAGTCCCAAATTGCCAGGTGGGCAGGGGGGAAGAAATGAGACTGTCAGAAAGTATCAGGAGCTCATAAGTGGGTTCAGGTCAGCAAGGGGTGTTGATAGATGAAGATTCATGTGGGTTTTCAGGCCATGTGAATGAAGATGATGAGAATTTAATTACTTTCACCATCAAAGAGGAGGATCAGAGGAGCATTCTTATTATTGGAGGGATCAAGAAATTCCTACCAAATAGCCAAGTAGAGGCCATTGCACATGATGAAAGTGTAGCAAAAGAAGAAAGACAACTAACAGAAACTGTCAAAGAGGAAGAAATGGAGCAGACAATGATGTCTACCCCAGCAGAAGGAGAAGAGAATTCAACATAATTGCTCAAAATTTTCAGCCAGGAAGCTGAATAGGAGATGATTGTAGAATTGGAGTCTGCAATAGAGGAGGAAACAAACAACATGGATTTTGTTGATTTGTATGAGTAATTGGAAGCCCTAGAGAGAAGGGTGATAGTACAGAGTGTGCACATCCAACAGGCTAAGTTGGAAGCAGATGGAGGAGCATACCAGCTAGGAGAGCAATTAGAGGAAGTTGGAGATGTACCAGCAGAGGAGTTGACAGAAGCTATTATGTCAGTGGAGGAAGTTGAAAAACAACTCAATGATGAGACTACAGAACTGAAGTTTGCAGTAGGGTAGCAAGATAATGCCACATAAGAATAAAATGATATGGGGGATCAAGATGATCTATCCACTGATAAGGAAGAGTTGCAGCCGAGAAGACTGCATAAGAAGAGCCAACCACTAGAGCAGCTGGACAGAGTGATAGAGGAGATACGAAGGCTAATGTTGAGGTCAGCGCAAGAAGAAATCAACAAAGGGAATATGAATAGGGGAGAACCTGCCATAGCAACGTGGAAGAAGGAGAATAAGAAGCAACAACAACAACAACAACATTGACATAGATGGAGAGGAGCAAGAGGACAACTCCAGAAGAGAGTTTGGGATCTAGGTGGATTTCAACAGAGCTAGAAAGCTCATGATTAGGAGCTCATGAATTTCTCACAACAGTAGAGTATGATGAAGGAGCATCACTCCACCTCAGTACGCACCATCATTCCAGCACATCAGTGCGCATTCCAGAGAAGGAGAGGCATTGACCCTCTCATTTTTAAATTTGAAATATGATCCTATACGGATTTTGTGTTGTAAGGATGATAAATTCCAAGCCATACCTTTGTATAGGTAGTGGATAGGGTCGCCTTAATCGTTTCTTGTAAGCAGGTCTAGGTCTGAGTCAGGTCTGTATCATCATTTATGTAATGAAGTTGTAGGAGTATGGTGTCTTAACTGAGACAATAATGACACTAAGGTGGTGGAGAGGATAATCTTGTAGAGCCCTCGTTTTGTAAAGAGAGAGAGAGATCTTTGTAGAGAGGTCAGAGAAGCATAACTCAGAATGGAGTTAGATTAGGAGAATTTGAGAGAAATGGGACTCTATTGCAGTCCATTTTTTGTAAACATCTGTATAGACACACAAAGATAATAGAAAATAAGTTTTTCTTGCATATGGTGTGTTCATGTATTTATGTTTATTGTTATGCTTTTATATGTCATTCAGGTTTTGAATGTATGAATTGGTGAAGTACTGTATAAATTTCAATTGTTTCTCATCTTTGAGTTCCAAGTGCAAGGAGTGCACATTGTTCGCAAGGAGTGCGTTGACAGAGGTGAGTTAACCTTAGGGAAGCTCAGGAGAGATATCATTGGACCTTCATCAGCAGAAGTGCAAGAAGTTCACAGGAAGAACTATGTGTTGAGTTCAGAGAGAGACAAAGTTATTGAGGATAGCGGGTGCAAGTGTGCATGGAGAGAACTCTTTGTCGAGTTCAAGAGAAAAGAGTATCAGGAGAAGATACTCACAGAGCCGTTGAACACTCTGTAGGAAATGTTGAACAAGGTGTTCTTTGAGCGAGAGGTTGCCAGGAGGGCACAAAGTTTTCCTTTGAAAGGAAAAAGAAGGGCCGAGACCCTTAAGAGACTGAGTAAATCGAAAATCTCAAAAGAGATAATGCAAGGTGTGTGTAGGAGTTGAACTTACACTAAGCCCAAAATCTCAGAAGAGATAACATGTTTAAGAGCGCAAGAGAGACCCAGACAATTGGGTCCGCAAGGTGAAAGATCAAAGGCCGAAACCTTTGAAGACTAAGAAATTTTCCAAGGCAGAAGGAGTCAAAAGCTTAGGAGGAGGAGGGACAAAAACCATCAGATCAGTTGTGGGAAGGAGCCTGGACCATCAGATCTACATCCAGTGAACCAAGGAGAGCGCAAAGGAGGAGAACAGATCCCATCCAATTGATCTGAGTGCAGAGGATCGACATCCCTTCAATCTAAGGTAAAGTGCACGAACATTAACTCTTATGTGTGCATAGGAGAGTAGACTGGTCAAAGTCCCGAAGTGAGTAGGGACCGTCCATCGTCGAGGGTGACAGGTGGTGGAAGGTTAGAGTTTCGGGTGAAAGCACTCTGGGAGGAACGAGTGCATAGGATTTGAAACTCCCAAAGCCCGAATAGCCGAAGAGCCGAGAGTCGTCGATCTACAAGGGGACACTTGTCAACAGATCACGAGCTTCGGGTAAATTGTAGTGGAGTTTCAGTTGAGAACTGATATTGCCAAAGCCCGAAGAGCCGAAGCGTCGGAAAGTCGAAGAACAAGGAGTCAAAGAGCCGAAGAGCCAAAGAGATCTGGACCATTTGATCCAGAGGGACACATGGCGACAGATTGTAGGCTTCGGGTAAGTTGAATTTGAGTTTCGATTGAAAGTTAAAACTTCTGAAACTCGAAGACCTGAAGTGAATCTGGGTCCTCTGAT
The DNA here is from genome assembly GCA_000966675.3 of Picea glauca. Taxonomy (NCBI): domain Eukaryota; kingdom Viridiplantae; phylum Streptophyta; class Pinopsida; order Pinales; family Pinaceae; genus Picea; species Picea glauca. The sequence goes on from JZKD02S1670478.1 coordinate 85,127, forward strand.
CTAGAGGAAACGTGGCACAAATCTGTGATCTTCAGGTAAAGCCCAAAGTAATCCATAGTCGTCCGGCTAGGGAAGACGCAAAGGGATCGCAATCATTGATCCAGGGTGGACACGCGTTAGTGGATTAAGAAACTCCAGAAGCTTGACATACAAAGGAAGGCAAGGTTTGACATTTGATATTTTTGAAGCCCGAAAATCCGAAGTGATGACAATTGTTGATGTAAAGGTGGACACGCGACGCCGGATCTAGAACTCCAGAGGAAATCGGAGGGGGAAAAATTCCAAAGACCCAGAGGAGATCTCGATCGTTGATTGAGGAGGGAGTCGTAGGATCGTTGATCTGGTTGAGGATACCAAAGTCCCGAAGTGGGAGCACAGTTGTTGATTGGGGAGACATGCGTCGGCAAATCTTCCACTCTGGAAGATACCCAGTCAGAGGTAGAGGAGGTTTGAGAATTGAGATTCTCGAAGGCCGGATTCACGGAGGAGATCCTGGCCGCATATTTAAAGGAACAGGTGTCGAAAGATCTTCCACTCTAGAATATAGTCATGCAGAGGAAAGAGGATATTTGAGATTTGAAACTCCCAAAGGCTAGAAACCCAGAATCAACAGGAGTCGTTGATTTGGGAGGGAGCTATGCATCGACAGATTGTGAAGATCTGGGATCACGCATGGAAGGAGGAAAGAAGGCATGAATAGGAGGATAAATCGCAATTGTTGATCACGGATCATCGCCGAGGTGAAAGAGATCGAAGGGCGGGGAGGATTGCGGGGCCAGGACTTGCTCGAGTCTTAATTTTCCTTAAGCAGGCCACAATTTCAACCACGGTTTCAACAAAGGGATACGTGGTGCTTTTAGGTGAATTACAGGGCGAAAAGTGGGTTGGTCTCAAACCACTCTTTTTCGCGCTCGCAATCACATATTTTCGCAAGGTCGACATAGCGTAGGGGCATATGAAGGAAGGGGATAATGAAAAAGGACTAGCGCCCGCAAATTGAAGAGAGCCCAGAGTGCACAGATAGAGGGTGCGGATATCACAAGACCTGCGCCTAAAAGAGAAAAAGGGACATGTGTAAAATTGTTTTGGGTTCAATCAGGAGCCCGAAGAGTCGATCCGACTCAGGAGAAAGAAATATCCAGAGACCGAGAGGTTATAGAACCCCAGGAGGGGAGGGGGGCTGCATCATGAAATCCCAACGAAGTAATAAACAGTATGAAAACACTCACACGTAGGAATGGCACTGCATATTCAAAATCGTAAGGAAGTAATAAACAAGATGCAAACACTCACATGGAGAAATGGTTGTGTATGTAATTGGGTTCAAAGCTCGGTTCACTTGCCTTCCAACTCAACACACTCTCTACTTATAGTTTCTTATCTTTGATGGTTACATGGTTGATCTTGCCAGTGGTCATATTTAATTATTTACATTCAACAGTTATTTAACAACACTACTCATATATTACATAATCAAGCAATACAAGATGTACTTTCCTTTAACTTATCATTTCTATGCAATAAATTTGAAATTTGAAAAACAATCTGCCCCTCATAGTTTTAACTATATAAATAAACATTTTTGAGAAATTGGAGTTTTTTTAAATGGTCAAAATTCCCCATAACAAATGTGCGATCAATTAAAATTCTATCACTGCTTCACACCGTCACCAATAGACATTATCATAATTAACATGTTTACAGATCTGAATGGTTGTAGTCAATTGTTCAAACAAACGGCTTTGATGGTGATCTGTTGTTATGCGTTTTGGGTTTATTGTGCTTGAGGACAACGTTGGATGTAGGAGGTGTTTATTGGTTGTTACACCCGGATTAAACAATGCTATCTTGGGCCAAGGATGATGGTTAACATAGAGAACAAGTCTGTGGCTTCTAAAACTGTGTTTTGTGAAAGAGAATGAACAACAAGGAAGGCCAAAAACTCAAATGAATTGTCAATTGGGTTGTGGATACTCAAATTAGAAGACAAATAGATCTGAATGTGAAACCAATTAACAATAAATAAGAAGTCCAGTGTATGTGTTGTGTAGATAATTAACAAAGTGTATAAACAATATTTTACCAATGATCAAAGAAATGTATGGTTGGGATTAATTAACAACATGGTTGCAACACAAGTAGATATGATAATTGTTATCATAAAGTAAGTATCAATATTAGATGTTCTTTTATCTCTTTAAAAATATTTTCAAGAGGAAAAACTCTAAGTATCACTGATGCTATCATTAATGGGTGCCAACTACCAAGTGGACTTATAAAGTGGACCCTTTTACATTAAATAACTATCTATTACTATCTAATGGTGTTATCATTAGTGGGTATGGACTACCCTATGAACTTATAAAGTGGACTCTTTTACATTAAATAACTATCTACTATTGTCTAATGGGCTTTATACAAAGAGGATGGCCCCATACAACAATTGACTAACTCCTAGGTAGCCTAAACTAGGGAGGTTAGGGTAGGACCCTAACATCTCTTCCCCCTTTCAAAGCAACGTTGTACTCAAGGCTAGAGAAGAGGAAATTTCTACAATGATGTGCTTGGTTCTCATGTGGCATACTTGGATGGCATGTATATCCACTAGATCAGTACTTCATGGATCTTACACTAGCGCAATTTGCACTTTCTAATATCCAATACTACTTCCATCTGAAACCAAATGGAACCTTCATCATCAAGTTCTAGTAAGCTTGTTTGCACCTTGCACTTTGATCCCATGGTCTTCTTCATACAAGAAACATGAATGCTAGATGGATCTTGGAGTGCACTGGAAGAGCCAATTTGTAGGCCAATTGTCCAATGTGCTAGATAATCTCATAGGGCCCATAGAACTTTTGTGCTAATTTTTATATGCTTTTTCTCTGAGTGATGTTTGTTTATAAGGTTGAAGGAAAATAAACATCTAATCCTCTACTAAAAAATATTGTTTAAAGTGATGTTGGTCTATTTGTTGCTTCAATCTATTTTGATCCATAACCAAATTGTCCTTCAGTGTGGGGAGAATGGATTTTCTAGTGTCGAGTGTGCGATCAATTTCCTGAACCTTGGAGGTGCCTGATAAATATAAAGTCATTGGCAATGGTTTTTTACCATAGACTACTTCATATGGGGTCACTTTTGTAGCTCCATGATAAGAGGTATTGAACCATCATTATGCAAGGGGAAGTCATTGTGCCCATTGGTGTGGTTTTTCAAAAGAAAAACATCTCAAATAAGGTTCTAAGCACTTGTTGACCACTTCGATTTGACAATCTCTTTTGGGGTGATATATAGTGCTCATTTTCAGTTGGGTACCATGTAGTTTAAACAAATTCTACTAAAATTTGTTTGTCAACGTAGGCTCCCAATTTAAGACAATGGAAGAGGGCATGCCATGTAACTCAAAAATATGATCTAAGAAGACTTGGGCAATTAAGGAGGGGGTAAATGTATGTGGTAAGGCAAAAAAATGAGCATACTTTGATAGACAGTCAACTACCACCATGATCATGGATTTGTTGCCTTCTCTTGGAAGTCCCACTATAAAATCCATAGAGATGTCAGTCCATATATGTTTTGGGGTTGGTAGTGGTTGCAATGATCTTTCCATCTTTATTGTCTCACCCTTGTTTCTTTGGAATGTGTCATAGGTTGCCATGAAATCTTGGATGTCAGTTTTCATGCCTTCCCAAACTTAACAAGTGATTAATTCTTTCATATGTTTTATGAAATCTAGAGTGACCTATTGTAGGTGATAAATGCAATTCCTCCAATATCCTTTGTTTTAAGGAAGAATTATTTACTAGAACAATGTGTCGTTTATATCACAATGTATATAGCTTCCATTAAACCCTTTAGGAGGCTTGTCATCTTCCTGAAGCCTATGGATGAGTTGAATGATAGTGTCATTTGCCAACCATTTTTATGGACTTCATCGAGCCACCCTGGAATGGGTATAGAAAAGGAAAAGAGGGATCCATCCTCCTCAAATTGTCGAGATAAAGCATTATCCATCACATTTTATTTATCCTTATTATATATATAATCTCGTAATCATAACCTAACATCTTGGTGACCCACTTATGTTGTTCTCATGATGATAAAAATTGTTCAAGAAATACTTCATACTATGATGGGTAGTCTTGATATGGAAATGTCACCATATGAGATATGAATTCCACATATCTAAATTTCATGTAAGATGGCCATTACCCCTTATTCATATGTGAATTTACCCAAATTGAAGCCACACAATTTCTCACTAGTGAATTCCAAGTGGTGCCCCTTCTTGCATCAAAATTGTTCCAAGACCTCTACTTGAGGCATCACGTTCAAGGAAAAACAAATTTAGTAAAATATAGTATCTTTAATACTAAATCCATGCACATGGCATCCTTTAAAGAAGAGAAGGTTGCTCAGTTGCTTTGCTCCATACAAGGGAATCCTTTTTTAGCAAGGATATTAGGGAAGCCCCAATTTTTCCATATTATTTTACAAACTTCTTGTAGTAGATTATAATTCCTAAGAACCCACATAGTTTGTTCAATGTCTTGGGTCGAGGCCAATATTGCATAGCCACAAATTTATTTTGATCTACTCTTACACCATTCTTACTGACAATCTTCCCTAGGTATTCAACCCATGAAGCCCCAAAAGAACATTTGGAGCATCTTAGAAATAGTTGGTGGTTCTTTAAGAGTTGCAAGGCTCTAGCAACATGCTCTATGTGAGAGTCTCAAGTTTCATTGTAGATCAAGATATCATCAAAAAATACTAGCGCAAAACTACGTAGAAAGGGTAAAACAAATTGTTCATGAGGCTCTAAAACATGGATGGATCATTGCAAAGGTCGAAGGACATGACTAAAATTTCATAATGACCCTCATGTGTGATGAAGGTTGTCTTCGAGATGTCCAACTCTTTCATTCAAATTTGGTGGTAGTCAAAACACAACTCTAGTTTAGCAAAACAATTGGCTCCGTGAAATTCATCAAATAGATCATCAATAATTGGGATGGGGAACTTGTCTTTGATGGTTAATTTATTGAGGGCCCCATTGAGCACTCAACACACCCTAAAATATTTTGTGAAAGTTCTTTCTTTTTGGGTACCACTTATCATTTTTTGAATCAGAGTCAGTATTGTGGGATGGATGAATTTATATGTTGTTTTTGAGCCTTGTTATCGGTTATTATTTTTTGGCTTGAATTTATTGTCAGATCGATCTCTTTTAGTAGCATGGCATGAAAGGCCTAAAATGTATGCGGCTTAAAATTTTTCAACGTTCGTTGATAAGAAATTTCTGGTCTATAATACATTTCTTTAACATAGCTGATATGTTTTCGGCATCAACAAAATCCCATATATAAAACACAAATGTGGAAAACCATAACAAATCATCGATCGCCAATACATTTTTGGCATCAACGAACTCCAAGGGTCGAAATGGTGAAACATTGATGGACACAAATCGTCGATCACCGATACGTCGTTGGCATTGGGAGGATAGGACATTGTAGCCAGGGATGTATGTTTAAATAAAGTCACCGATGTCGAAAAATGTTTCTCACGAAGAGTTAAAAATCAACAAGCCACATGTCTTTGTTGCGTAAATAGTCAGTATGACTCAGTCTCTTCCCCGCATTGTCATTTTAGGTTCCTCCATGTAATATCTGTACTTCCATGTCAGCATTTCCATGTCACTGATGTAAGGTGATTTTAATTGGCATCAGAACTTTTTCCTAAAGGTATCAACGAAACATGTCTAAGGAAAACTGTTGACGCCAATTCACTTATTTATTATCGATAGACTGATAGGTCACCAAACCTAGGGGTTTTTCATCAAACCTTTGTCATTCTACACTGGTAATCCTGGTCGATTTGTGATGTTGTTCCATTCAAAAGACCTAGTTTTATTTTTTCCTGACACTGATCATACTAGTTTCTTGTGAACACGAAAAGGCATGGTGATTTGGTGGGACACCCCTAACTGAGGTAAGACAATATTTTGCATTTTGGTAGACAATATAAATTTGCGTGCAATCAACACCACAATCCTGTGTGTCAGCTAACCGTTGGAATTTGAATTCACCGATGAACTACGAAAACCCGCTCATGTGCCTCCAGCCTGCATTGCATTTAATCCTAAGAATGGTGAAGATTTTATAATAGATTTCACATATCACATTTGCACTCTTGAATTTAAGACTTGATGCGACAAGGTAAATACACGTTCTGTTTAAATTTACAAGGTCATACACAAACATGTTATTTTGTTCGCAAATCACTTATTCCTCGAAGCAGACGGAGGATCAAGAGAAAGCATTGAGGAGGTTACAACCCACTCTCTTACTTTGATTACTAGTAAGACCAGGTTAATTTCTTGCAAGCAAGAGGTAAGCATTGTATTTATCATTTATGCACTTGCGATTGCATCAATGACTCTTGTCGAGGTTGGCTGGATTCTCACTATAACATTATTTTATTTTTTGTAAGAAAATGCCTCCAAGAAATCCAACGAACAGGCGCTCACCTAGAATGCCCAAAAATAAGGAAGCAGAGGTCGGCGAAGGGTCTACATTGGGCACTGCAAGAGAACTTGATTTTGTCTCAAATACGGAATCAATTATTCCCACATCCACCAAAAATGAATTTTCCCAACCTCCGACATTCGACAACATGGAGACAAGCACTAGATCTAAAATGGTGCTCCCACATTAGGGAGACTTGTATAGAAAAATCAGTTAGGAGGATTATCAGGAGTTCACACCCCACAACAACCCAGATGTCAGAATATTGGATGATCAAGTGTTCTCGAACATCAAGAGATCATACCTGCATAGGGTGTCTTGTCAGACCCCAGTTCTTCCCTGCATAGAGACTTTAGGATGGATAATCGACCACGCAAACATAGTGAAATGCAAAATCAACAATGTGAAGGGAAAATGCATTGGTGTTTTCCTTCTAGTTGAGGTACAAAAGTATTATAAACTCAGGGACCCAAATGAGAGGTTAAACACATATTTCGTGGTCAAATTTATAAAGTATCATGACACAAGCAGGTTACTAACCTCATGGTGGAAAGAAGAAAAAAAATTCAAAAATAGAAACATCGACTGGTACAACATGGTAAATATCAGCGAACCCTACATGTATCTAATGGCTTTGATTTGCCAATTATATGGAGAAAAGGATTGCTCAAAAGTTTTAGAAGATTGGATTCCCTTGGCATATACCATGGCAATTTCTGGCATTAGTTTCAACTGGGGAGATATTATCTCCAAGAAGTTAAGTATTAATCTCCTACAGGCCTAGACATCAAAAGAAGGAGAAGTTCCAATCTCTTACATGGCATCCTACTTGTTGGGCATAATCTGCGCAAGAAATTTTTTCGCAGGTATGAATTTAAGCTGGCATATTGTCGAATTGTCGGTACATGTTTATTTCAGTATCTTATGGGAAAATAGGTACAAAATATCGTATGCCATGATCTGTGATGGGTTCATAACCAGGGTATACTTCATTATCTTTAGAAAGGAATTCCCTAGGCTTTCGGTAGCATCAAAGAAGATGATAGCTAAAGTTGGCCATTGGTACTTCGAAGAGACAAACACCTATATCAGGGTGTTTGGAGCTACTAGTGCACCCCACCTACTCCCCGTTCATGTCTTGGATCATCTCATATTGCGAGATATTTGTTACCAAACCATTTTACAAGGTTATAATGCTTCCTTAGTAAAGGATAAGAAGAGAGCTTTCATTCCCTATGGTTTTCATATAGGGTTTTATATGGTCAAAGACACTGCACAGCCGAAACAAGAGGGGTTAAGCCAGCTTGAGTACCGGTTCCCCACAGGCCTCTTTCATAAGCATGATCCAAAATTTTTAGTTCCCCAACACGTGTTGCATGTATCCTCATATTGGTCGTATGCTCATGATAGTTATGAAGATGAAATATTTACAAAGGGTGCCCATGACTGGGAGGAAGTTCTCCATAGAAGGGTTAACCCAAACATGACCAAATTCAAAGAAATTTCTATGGATGAGCAAGTTGAGACTATAGAGCAGACAGTTGAATAATCCCTCGAGGTAAGAGAATAAAATAGAGCAGTAGAAGTAGCAGATGAAAAAATGAGGAGGATATTGTTACTGGAAGAATCCCAAAGATATATACAAAGGTCAGAAGAAGATCCCCCACTTAACCCTTTGATAGAACCCTTGAGTATTACCTTGACCGACACAAGCAATTGTGGAGAAGAGCTAAATGTCTCAGAGACAATTCCACCAGAGGAAACCACTGATCAAGAAAACCCCAACCCTATGTCACCACAGGCAGGATTGTTAGTGACTACTATAGCTCAACGAAGGATAGAAATAGCATCAAGTGGGATGAGTGTGCCTATTTTCCTCGTAGACTTAATTACCATATATGACGATGAGAAAAGTTCAGAGGTTTCGCGCATAACCCCGATACCAATCACATAAGAGGAAGAACTAGGGGAAACATTTTCTCCATCTTCCGATGATTTGATCCCAAATCCCCAGGAAGGAGACCATGCGGATAGTAGCACTATGGAAACTGAATTTATCGATCAACTAGGAATGCAACCTCAGAATGACAGCTCCAAAAATGACTTGGGTGTTGGTGAAAAAGAAGAAGAAATGAAACAACCGAAAATCGACATCTCAACAGTCAAACTCCTAGCTAATGTGGATCCTTTTCCTACTTTCCCATCTAGGACCAAGACTCCACTAGCCGATGAGCACCAACAGGAGGCCAAGTCACCAGAACATACAAAAGTTTCCCCTGCCAAGGAACTAAGAGAACCTACCATGAAACATATCTATACGACAAGAAGCCTAGGTAGTACTTTGTCCTGGGGAGATCAACAGATTCCTAAACAAGTAGACGAAATCATCGATATACAGGAAATTTCTTATGACAAGAAAAATAAAGTTGTAATGAGAAGAAATGCCAAGAAAAGGAGGCTCGCGCTTGATAGCACACTTCTCATAACCACAGAGGAAATGTTGTTTGACACAGAAAATGCTAAGATGACTGAGCTAATCGGAGCAGGTATTGTTATAACCGATGCTACTTTGGATAGAGAAAGAAGGGATGAAAGGGAGGTAGCTTCCATGAAGAAATAACTGGACCATCTACAACATCTAGTGGAATATTACCAAAATTTGACACAGGCAGTGGTACTCCTGAAGAGTGATTTATGATAAATGTATGCACAATTCACTAGTGAAATAAATCTCTTCATCTCTCGCATAGTTGATTTCCAAGAAGATACCCTCATGGGGTTGGAAACCTATAAATACATGCAATGATGGTATGAAAAAGAACATCAAGCCTTAGAATGGATAGACTACATCAGCGAAGTGTGGAAGGTCTAATATACAAAAGAGCATGCAATCCGAGTATTGATAGATAACAACATCACCTAAATAAATAAGGCAATTGAACACTAGGTAAGCATGGTCCAGGAACCTCAGCAGAAAATGCAGGAAATATAGGGAGAGTGTGAGAAACGTTGGGAGAAAATCAATCGGGAAATGAAGGACATTGACCTACCATAGTTTAGTCCACCGAAGGATTTCTCTGATTTGCATGACATAGTTAAACAACATGAAGAGAAATACCTTGCAAGGGAAGCAGAGCTTTCTCATCTTTCAAGTATGATCATCGGTCAAGTGAAGACGTTCATGGAACCCCTGATTAAAGATCTTGCAGTCCTACAACACTTAAGTGTCAAGATAATCAAGTACAAGGAATGGGCAATAGAGATAAAAGAGGTCCTCT
>JZKD02S1670478.1:94987-128921 GCA_000966675.3 Picea glauca
AGGAAATATAGGGAGAGTGTGAGAAACGTTGGGAGAAAATCAATCGGGAAATGAAGGACATTGACCTACCATAGTTTGGTCCACCGAAGGATTTCTCTGATTTGCATGACATAGTTAAACAACATGAAGAGAAATACCTTGCATGGGAAGCCGAGATTTCTCATATTTCAAGTATGATCATGGGTCAAGTGAAGACGTTCATGGAACCCCTGATTAAAGATCTTGCAGTCCTACAACACTTAAGTGTCAAGATAATCAAGTACAAGGAATGGGCAATAGAGATAAAAGAGGTCCTCTCTACTTCGATGGATTAGCACAAGTTTCCATATGCAAATACATACAGATATCTCTTCTTCAAGTGGTCAGAGTAAGAGAAGAACAATCCACTTCAGTAAAACCACTAGATGAGAAAAAGAAAATAGATAGATAAATCCTCCACGTGGCGTTTTCTTAATTTAACACAACTTTAGTAGCTATTTTTAGTTTAGTTATTTTTTGTTATAAATAAGAGCATCGACCTGGGAGAAGGGGTCGATGGTTTTGGAGAGAAATACTTTTTTTCTGGAATTTTGTAAGAGAACTATTTATGTGAAAGTTATTTTAATTAAGAAGTTATGTTTAGAACCAAAGGCACTTCTATCATCTAAGGCGTGAATGTGATTGGACCGAGGGGGATTATCTCTGCCTTTGGATGCAATATTTGTTGTTGTATTGAGTAAGAGTTTCTATTTATGTTATTTAAAGTTATCTGATAATGTTGTAACAGTTCTTTTATTCTAGTTGATGAATAGAAATTGATTGTGTTAACCTATGATTGATAATAAAGCATCGAAAATTACTTTTCTTGCACTAGCTTCTTGTCACGTGTATGTTATTTTCTGTAACTGTTATCTCAGACAATGTTGAATTCCCACTAATAAAAATGGTATTAATGTTGGTTTGAAGTAGTTTAGATCTTCTTCATCTGCATGCTAAGGTATAGAGGTTATCCTAAAAACCTAGCCTTCTCCCAACACACAATTTAACTTCCCTCTGCCATTTAGATTAAGCTTTATCTTTCTTTGTTATAAATATTAGAAAATAACCAAAAAGAGAACTGCACATCCTGAGGAAAGGTTTCACAGAAAATACACATATGTCAATCATGATTAAATCCCATTGATAATTCCAGCCAGATCACGAATCTAGAGAACCTTACCACTCATCAAACACTTACAAGTCTAATTGGGCCTCTTAAGCGAGTTTGGTTCCTGATGTTGAATTAAAGGGACCTAAGACCCCTCAACAGGCCTGAAAATCAGGACAAATACACCAACTACCTTCCTTCTTTAATACCATGAACGTTGGTGGTAAGTAGGGTCTAGTACTAGGATATATGAATCCAACCTCCATCAATTCCTCAATGATCTTTTTTTTCTCATTCTTCTACGAAAACATGCTCCTATAAGGATACACATTTGGTGGTGGGATACCATAAATTAGTGGAATCATATGGTCATACTCCCCTCGTGAAGATGGTAACCTATGAAGTGTTTCAAATACATGTTCATGTTTGGAGAGGACTAAGTAAAAATCTAGGTGAATATCTTATGGGTGGTTTTCAACTAATTGTACGACATAGAAATGTGCAATAATGTCAAAGTGGCAATTCTTCAATAACTTCTCCATGCGATTAAAGGTGATAATTTTAGGGGAACTGGATGTAATCCCTTTGAGGGTATGTATTTTCCATTCCTTGTTGAAGTTCGGGTATAAAGCCTTGAAATCCATGGTGACAAGTCTCAAAGTGTGTAGCCATTTTTTCCCAAAAAATACATTGGAAACACCCATGTCAATGGAATACATGTGGGCTTTGAGATGATACTCACCCATTTGGAGTTTCACATTTTCACATCGACCACCACATTTCATCATGCCTCCAATGAAAATCGTAATTTGAAAATTAGGTATAGGATGGACATAACAATGGGTTTCTTCAACCACTCTTCTATGAATAAAATTGTGGGTGCTTCCACTACCAATCAATATAATCATTGTTGGCACCCAAAGTTTTGGGTTAATTTTGTGCGCCTACATAAAAAACATTGTGTGTGCTCATTTCAAGTTTTGTAGGTGCTTCTTCCAAGTTGTGTGTGCGTTCATTCAAATTTATGTGTGCGCCTAAGATAAATGAGATAAGAAGGACAAGAAGTGTGCTCTGGATCGAGTTTTTATATTGCACGCCAAATCCTACCAAGTGTGCTTCAATCTGAGTTTTGAGGTGCACTAGAAATCAAGAAACTGCATGTTGGAATCAAGAAAGGAATCATTTGGAAATATTCTCGAATGATAACGGCCAACAACACAAGGGATCATGGAGATAACAAAAGATGAGTTGACGAGGAAGTTAAGATTTCCATGATTCCACAAGGCTATGTGGACTACAGGAATGTGCCTGAAGCATGAGAGGTAGTTTGTTAGTAGAATGAGTGCATCAAAGAAGAAAGAGACAGAGCTCCTAAGTAGAGAAATATATAAACGAAAGCAATGATATCAGATATAGAGTTAGATAATTAGAGAGTTAGATACTCACATAGAATATTCATTGAGGTGTTCTGTGTCGCGCTCACTTTGAGCCTTTGTAATATTGTAATGATTGTAAATATAAGTACGAGTCTATTATATGTCCAAGGTATAGGGAATTCACAGGACATAATATGTTGTAAATATTGGGAATTATCTAAACGAGACATGAAACTTTGTTGTTGTTGAATCTAGTATGCTTAATGTATGTTTTTGTTCTATGAAATGAAAGGAATAATAAAGTTGTGGTTGTTTTGAGATATTGTGTGTTTATCATGTGTTATTTGGATATGTGTGTGTATTGTTTTACATATTGATAATAATTAGTTAATTTTACTTGGGTCTGTGATCATTACTTTGCAGATTTGATTTATTTGATTTATTGTGCTGAACCTATTTTCCAGTATTCCAATGTATAATAAACATTAAAGGGAATTAATTATATTATATGGTGGTATAATTAATTATATTTTCACAAAAGTATAGTAGAGGTGGGACCCACTCCGTAGCTCTAACATTCATGATATTTGGGCATATTCATAAAATCCTGATTAGGAATCTTTGTCGAAGTCCAGAGGCTTATGTATTAATGGATATTAATAATCCTAAGCGCTCCTTTGATATGTTTAATCATATTATAATATAATTAAATATAATTATATTATAATATAATTAATAAAAGAACAAGTTGGTAATAATAAATATTAAATTGAATATGGTTAATCCTTTTCCCCATTAAAAAAATCAATATATGTATATATATGTTAAATTACGTGAAAATTTGGCATGGAGTTGCGTGCCGGGGAGGGATTGAATTATATACCTTAATTAAGGTTAATAAACTTAAGTATATTATGGAGAACTTAACCTCATTTTTTTATGATATAATTACTCATAATTAGCATATGAGTAATTAATTAAATTAGTGCTAAACTACTTCTAAGGGGGAAAAGAGAAAGTAAGAACCTCAGTAATTACTAGGCCATGGGTATTAGGCTAAGCAAAAAATAATTATTGGATAATTAGTGTTAGCGTCAGAAGTCACCCCTGGATTTCTTGTAGGAGCAGAGCCCAACGCCCATCAGTTTTTATGTCACGATTTAATAAATGGGGGTGGTCGAATGGAAAGATACCCAGGAAAGAAGCATTGACACAGGAACCAGGGTCTGGTATGTAGAAAGCAAGGGAGGTCTTGATATAACTTCCGTCAGTAAGTTGATTAAAGGGTGGTAGATGGAAGACTTGTGAGAAGGGTGAGAAAGACTGCCTCAGGCAACAGGCCTTCGAAAGCTTGAAGAAGAAAAACTCAGAAGCCAAGATCCTCTTGGTCTAGAGTTTCAAGGAGCTGAAGGGTGACTCGACTGGATCCTCCAATTCCAAGCCATTCCAACGCTGAGAAAACACAAGAACTGATTAGAAATGCTGCGACTGTTGCAGTGATCCAACCTACATCATCCTACAAAAGTGCAACTCAACTGGATCCTCCAATTCCGAGCTGTTCTAACACAGTAAACAAAGAGATGGAAAAAGAGGTTGACATCCATAAAGTAAGAAGTCTCAAATTCCTTATACATTAACCAGAGCAACCAGCGCGGCAAAAAAACTTTACAATCGGGAGCCTAGCTCAACCATCGACCCCTTACAAAAATACAAATACCGAGTCTATATACTCAGCAAAATTCACCTATCAGAGGCATGTTCAATCATCCAAGGCGTGGTGTCCCCTCAGCAGAATTTGGACGGGTAACTTTCGTCAGACGCCGCCTTAACTGCGCATGGCTCCTGTAGGGGAGATAACAACAACATTAAAGGCCAACATGGTGCTCACAGACTTTCTCTGGTCAAATGAGGACCGACCATGACCTTTTGGAGAAAATCAGTGTACAGGACCGTCTTGGGCAGACTGTCTGTCGGAACCTCCATACCTCGCATTCAATAAGTGAGCTGAGGTTTCAACTACCTTTGTTCACCTTCATTTAATTCTTCAGCGAGGACCAGGATCGAAGTCGCATCAGATGGCACATGGATATCACGATGATCCTTTCGGTGGCTAGCCCCGATGCCTTTGGCTCCTTTTGCACGGTTCTTTTCTTTCCCAGGTGGCCACGGGCTGTGACCCTGTGCTTACTTGCAAAGGAGCTTTCAACGTTCATGAATAGGAAGGGTTTGATCCCCGTCCCTCAAAACTGCGATGAAAAAAATGCCGATATGGCTTGATTTGGCGCCGCGCATCCCCCTAGATCTGACGGCTCTGAACTCACCCGATGATGCTATGAGCCCGATTTCAGGCGCTATCGGCACTTCGGGGTTCGGGGCTTCGAGATGTATAATGACAGAAAACCTTCACCCTTTGAACTCGCGACTGCCAAAAATCCGACGTGACGAGATCTCGCACCACGTGTCCTTTGGATGAACGACTTCCATCCATGCCTGCACATGATGTGGGCGTTATCCATTGCGCTATCCTCGGTGCATCTTCTCTATCTGCGACTTCCTGCAAACCGTTGATATACTCATATGTATGGATCAGGACCGCTGACACTATAATTTTGCCCGCTCACTTGATTTTAAGTCCGAACAGGAATTCTTCTGTTCATTGCACTTGGGCACTCCTCGTGCACCCTGCAGACCTAGATATCCCGATGCTGAAGACAAGTAATGTTGATAACAATTAGTTGTGGAGAAGAAGTATCATTAATGAGGTTTAATTAATCAATTACCAAATAATGGTACTCTACGAAATATTAATTAAGTATTTTATTTGGACTATAGGAGAGGGACAATTGTCATCCTCTAGTCGAGAAAGCCTAAGCACCCTATAGTGACATGGCAAATTTTTGTTGACTTAGAACATCAATGTGATGACGCATGTTAATATTCAATGGGTTGATCAGTTGAGTGAGGTCCAATAGGATTGGTGAACCTTAGGTGACGAATGGATCCTAACCGTAGTTTGGGAGATCTGCCATTCATCGAGATCGTCCATCGAGAGAAAGAGAATATTCCTTGATACCATATTCGTCATAGGTAAGAGAAAAATTTATACACCATCCCTTAAAAAGGTACTTAGGGGTTGTGTGTGTGACATAGATGTTTTTCAAATAATTGGTAACAAATATCATTCTAAATACTGCAATGCATCCCAACATTTCTTGTCACAATCAATTGTTAGCAAGATCACAAGAAAACATCATTTTCTACAACAAACCTCTCACCTCATGAAATGAAATGTCAAAACCCTTAGAAATTATTCTCATAGATGAGATAGCATCGACACAGGTGGCCCAACAGATTTATTGGCCTTCATTGGTATGCTACCTCGTTCTGACATGAATTTAATTAGAGTAGTTAAGGGACTAGTACATGATTTCTGGCATGAGAACACTAGGCCTTCTTCAAACCAAAAATATGTACTAAATTTGAGAAGGGGATCTAGGGACCATGAACCCCATATTAAACACTTTCTTGAAATTACACAGACATAATTGTATGAGAGATTCAAGACAGTGCACAATGCACTTAACTTGGGCCAAAGATCTTCCCATAAACACAATTTGTAACACATGTTGTTGTATATATAACATTGAGTATGGTTATTATTATGACATACACACACATATATTTTGTGTTTTTCATAACACCCTTTTGGAGGAATGCTCAGTTATATTGTTGCCGTCGTCATCTAGAGACTTTATTCATAGCATCTTGTGTACAAGGCCAGAGGGTTTTACATTTTATCGAAAAGCTTGCATAGATGGGACATGACCCAGGTGCAGTGGAATGAAATTACTGAGAAAGTGCATCCATGTAAGAGATGAGTATGAATTGGGGAGGAAGGAGGTTTCCTTGCAAAGCTTTAAACATGTCACATATGATATTAATGGAGAACAGGAAAGAAAAAATATACAGTTGGTTACTTCCCAAGTACAAGTATGTGACTTCATGAAGGACTTCGTCAAAAAGACACGACATTATGTTCAACATGTCCATGTGGATCGATGGCAAGATGAGAATTTTAGAATATGTAGAGATACATTTCTTGTTGGTATTGTGTTATCAGTGGTTTATTTTTCTGAGAACTACACCCTTCAACCATAAAATGAGATTCAAAGTCAATATTATCACTCAGAGAAGGTCAACATAATGGTCCATATCACATACATGCATGGGATGGATAGTAATGAGGAAAATATAGTTATATTGAAAGAGTATCACTTCTACATAAGAGATGATCGGTGCCATGACTTAGCCTATGTACAACATTGTTTTTAGTTGTTCTACAATCACCTTAAGGAGAATAACATACAGATGAATGAACATTGGATTTTGTTAGATGGTTGCTCAAGCCAGTTCAAAAATGCTTGTGTATTTCAATGTTTGTGTATGTTTCACAAAAAATTAAAGGTACCACTCATTTGGAACTATTTTGAGTCCAGACATGGAAAAGGGGAGCATGATGGAGCAAGTGCATGCATAAAAATAGTGTTACGCAGGAAAGAAATAAATTTCACAACTAATTCCCTCATTCGAGGTGTGAAATCCATTCTTGAATGGTGTTCTTTAGTAATGGGAGAGGGAACAAGAACCCGTGAAGACTAATCACATAGGAAAGGACATTTACATAGATATTTTTGGGAGGTGGTTGATGTAGATCGATCACAGTGATATGAATGCAAAAAAATACAAGGCACTTGTGGATTCCATTCAGTGAAAACATCATACAATGTAATAGTTGAAATATGGACGAGAAAAATTTCTTGCTTCTATTTTCCATGTAGTAGTAATGAATGGGATTATTGTGAATTGACATATTGGGTTGATAGATGGGATCGTGTATCACTCCCCATTGGTAAACGTATAACTATAGAAATATCCCAGTTGGAGGAGGACCAATCAAGTATTTCAATAGATTATGATCATGTCTCAGATCTCGTACTATTAGGTTTGTTGAGTCCTTCTATTAAATTTTGAATAACTAACGTCAATGTTTTATTCTTTGTTCATTTAGTGGACTCACATGTTGGCACTCCATTTTTTACAGGGAACATATACACAGTGGTTTCCCAAAGAGATAATGAATGGGGCACTGATTATTGGTTGGCACGATTCTTAGAGGGAAAACAGACTCTCATGCAATCAATAATAGACTATGAAGGCATTGAATTTCCGATTAGGTTGGTGGTTATTAAAGGAGAATATATGAAACAGGATGAAAGAACACAGAAGAAACAGGGTTGTGTATTTCAATATTATAAAACAGTTCAAGTCGTATACCACTTTACAAACTTGGTTGTTGGTACAAACCTCCAACTACAAACAATTCCAAGTAACAACCCATCAAATGTATGATACTTCTTTCCTTACTCTAAGCACAAGAATTTAATGGAGACCATCAATATTAGAAGTGATCTCGATGGTCTACTTGAATGACCATAGGTATGTAAAATGAATAATTGAACAAATATTTAAGATTTATGAATTGTTGAAATTTTGGCTTCAATTTATTGTTGTTATGGTATTATTGTATTTTCATGCCTTTCCTTTCCTTGTCACGCCATGCCTTGCCTTGCAATTTCATGCCTTACCATACCATGCCTTGCCTTTCCTTGCCTTTCCATTCCTTTCCATGGATTCACTTGCCATGCCTTGTCATGACATGCCTTCACTTGCCATGCCATGCCATGCCATGCCTTGCCTTGCCTTCTGTTGACTCCATGTTTTGCCTAATTTTTTCCTTCTATAAGTTTCTTGTTTAACATAATGATTATACATTTTGAGCTTATTATCAGAATATTATCATCATATCGATATGGGGTATGAATCAGGTATGTGTTGATCTTATTTTTAGCTTAATATGAAGTTTATGATTAATTCAATAAATATAAATGCTTAATACTCGTTATTTTTTATTAAACAAAAAAAAGGTGTGATCTAGACCTTCATTCGGACCTTCATTCAGACCTTCATCTAGTCCTCATTACGGAACTCAGAGAGAAACATACTTGGTCATTAGCATATCATCGACCCTTTCATGTCGAATGTGGAACATGGGTTTCATGCCTTCTTGAACTCTCTTGATGCGGATGTTATCACATTTTTATTTGAACAATTACGTTCAACCTTGTATTCGAGTGCATGGATTCAATAGGAGATGTTGTTCGTTGCTGGCTTTTAATGGTTTTATGTTTTGGAAGAGTGTTGACCATTTTAGTGGTCAACCTCTCAGTTGTATCAAAACTCTATAAATACTAGAGGCCTCTCAAAATGAGGATTACCATGATGAGCTAATCATTGTCCTCTATTAGGAATCTGTCTCTGTTACACAATTATGATATTAATACAATTTGATGCGTTGAAGTTGTGATTGTTTCTTAAGTTGGAGTACCACAACTTCTCAGGGGGGGTGCACTAGTAGTATGTGTGCCCTATTTCCTTGTCTGTTCATATTTCTAACCTCTCTTTTGCAGGAACTATTCTAATTTCCTTCTCACAATCATTCCCTATTAATTCCTTTGTATATCTTATTTACTTATAATTGTTCTAATCTCTCTTCTACATAATTCCTTTGTGCATCTCAGTTGTGTTAATCAGTCTTTTCTGATTGTAAATCTCACTGTATTTACTCACTTTAATTACTCACATTATGATGTAAACATGTATCTTCTTTGTAATTAAATTAGATTAAATTAACCTCTGCAGGGTTGTATAATTATTACTCTTCTTGTTTAAAGTACAGTAGCATAATTCTATTGGAGCATTTCTTGTTCAAGTACAATAGTGTAATTTTTGGTTTTAAGAGTTGTTCATAGGTTTGATCAGTCACAGGCATATGTATCTCATAATTCCTTAATAGCAAAGATTTCAGTAGACTATTTTGTTCACACTCTGCATATCTATGTAGAAATTAACATTGAATTGATTCCATTTGAATTATCAGTAGTGTTAATATGCCATCATGATATAATTCACCATCGTAGACACAACCACTATATTTAGATGTCATCATGATATAATTTTCCATTGTAGACACAAATAGATGATGTTGTTTTCCTTCTTCAACAGGATAGTGTATGATGTTGTTTACTTTCAGTCAGTAAGATTAGTGTAATGATGTGGTTTATTTTCTTTAGAATAGAAGTAATTGTGAGTTCTTGATTTAATCTTGAAAAGCTTCTTTAAGAACAAAGTTCAATTCAAAGGATTGTTTTTAAGCAAATATAGCTTACTTATGTTCAAGGACTGTTTACTTAGAGTATTGAGTTCATTGTTCATAGTCATAGACTGCTCTATATATCTACAATAAATTTTACTATGCAAACAGATCTCAACTTGTTTATAGTCCTGTTACACATCAAATTTCTACACCTAGGTACCCCACCCTAAGTGTCGCAAGTGTTGTAAAAGTGTCATATACACCTTGCTAAGTGTCGCATACACCTCGACACCATGAAATAACATATGTCACAATCCCTAGTCAATGTGGAGGAGAAATATATTATATGAAGGTCAAAATACTATGTGTACATGAATTATTATTAATATTCATGAAAAGGAAATTAATTTAGTGTGAGAATCCACCTCACATTTGGTTTATTGTTTTTAGGGGAGGTTGAGGATCTCATGGATGGTTGAAATATTTCTTCCTTAAAATCCTTGAGAGATATGTCCTCCCTAAAATCCTTGAGAGATATTTCCTCCCTAAAATCCTTAAGAGATATTTTCTCCCTAAATATCTTGGAGATCCCATTTTAGTGGATCTGATGAGTGATCCTCTCCATGGTGGTTAAGCCTCCAAATCCTATATAATGAGGTCTTTTCTATGGAGAAGAAAATGCATATTAGAGGTATCAAACTTATGATCTTGGGAGGAAGCTTTTGGATATCAAACTTATGATCTTGGGAGCATCGTGTAAGGGTTGGACGAAGAGGAATTGGAGAGGTTGCTGCAACTGCATCTACATATTGTAAGTGTCTTTTTAATGTTCTCATTAATATATGATTGGAATATTTCCTTCTAGTTTATGTATATTTACATATGCTTGTCTACTATAGATGAATTTGTTTAATATAATATGCTAGAGTAGGAGTTTCCTCGTGTCTCTTTGTTGTTTGTGGTTTGTGGGTATCAAGTTGTGCGAACGAGTTTTGAGATCAAGCTCAAATTGGAGCAACAAGGAAAAACACCAAAAATAGGTGCATCACACCGTTTATCCCTCTCTCTCTTTTCATCTAGTTAAGAAAACATCAAAGGGATGTTAGTGTCCATATGCATCTTTCTGTCTCGGTATTAGGGGTCTATAATCCGAGTGAAGATCCACTTGTCCGTAGGGGGATTTTTCTGTAACCGAAATTGGTGACTCCACTGGGGAAGGACATTGACTTGTATTTACTTGGATTGTCTCTGCCTTTTGACCACTTTTAGATCATTTTCTTTTTTTCCAGATCTATTTCCTTTCTCCCCTCTTCATTGACAATTTCACAAAATTCTGAGAATTCTGGGTGAATTTTTCTGAGTTTTAAGCCTTTGTTCTGAGTTTCTGGGAAGGGTAGAACTCCCATGGAGTGTATATTAGAGTGTTGATCTATATTAAACGCTCCCATGCAGTGTATATCATAGTGCTTCAACGCTCTATATCCTTGAAAATAGAAGCGTTGATCTCCTTTTTTGGTGATTTCTGCCCTTTTCTGCTCAGTTTTTTCTCAACCCTTTGTTGGAGGCCTTTTTCCCAAAGTCTGTACTTTTTCTTGTGGCTTTGTTTGGGTTGAATTTTTTGTACTTATCACTTCTTTTTTTGTCTTTTTTGAGATTGCAACCTTTTCCAAATTTCGATATTGATTCTCCTTGGTTTTGTTTGAATCTTGCGAAGTTTTGGGTTATCTGATTGATTGAAAAGGTCTACAAAGGTTTGTTGGTCTTAAGTTACTTTTCAAATATTTCCTTTTTGAATGATTTGAGACTTCATTCTTACCACAACCTATCTTGGATTTCTATGTCCTGCTGCTCATTTTTTCAAGACAGTGGCGTGATTTTTCTTTCTCCTTGTTAGTTTTTGGATTCTTCTCTTAACTTTCTTCTATTCCTTGAATGCTTGTCGATTGTCAAGTCCTTGATTGAGTGAGTTATCTTCATTCAATTATCATTATCCTGTGAGTGCATGCTTTGTTTGAAATGCTTTTTTCTTCGTGTCTTTGGTGTCTACATTCGACCCTTTCATTTTGATTGAAAGTAAAGGAGTGTTAAAGGATTTGCATTTTTTGTCTTTATGTATTCGAATCCAACAAAGAAGATAATTGCATTCTTTTTGTTGGGTAGTATAGATAACTAGGTTGCATTTAGAAAATTGTATTCGAGAATTGGGTGTTTTTGTTGAAGAAAGTTGAACCTCTTCTCCATCCCGTATGTAGGATTCATTGAAGAAAAGATTTTCATCTCATTTTTCTTCATTCTTTTGGAATCGAGTCTACAACATCATCAATTTCACTTTCGCACCCTTGAGTAAACAACATCCCTAAAATGAATCACTTATAAAATTGATCAAACACTTTTATATTTTCTGGTAGAAAACCTAAATTAGCAAGTGTAGGGATTTGGAATAGGTTGTGAGGATAATTTTCCAAAGCCATTAGACAAATGTAGAATATTGTGCTAGGGAGCAGTAAATCCAATTGTTCGTATAAGCATAGCCGGGATCCCCCTCTCACACAGGGATTAAACACGAGGTCATGTGCCGTAGAGTGGCAGATATTTCCCCTCTAAAGATTAAGCCATGTAGTGGAAATATCATATATTGGGGGTTCTTCTTGAGGATCAACTGTTTTCATTTGGTCTCGAAGCTTCGTGAATTTTGAATCCATTCAAGGTTCTTTGAATTTTTTTGGTCCACTTGTCTTCATTTCTCTTGAAGAATTTCGGACTTGTTATCCTCCCATAAGTTCCTTCTCGACTATCAATTGTACCCACCCGGGGGATGAATGTGATTTGGTAACCTTAGTGGCCCATATTTTTAGGGTTGATACACAAGGTGACAGTGAATGGGAATCTTCATTGTACCTAGGTCAGGCATTAGTGAAACTCACTCAAGCTCCTTGGAGGGTACACCCATGGGTAAAACCATGTGGGAACTTGCACCAAGGCGTAATTCTATTAAGAATGTCACCAACGCAACTAGTCCACCCGCTCTATCCCAACCCCTTCCTATATTAATCTCACGATGTTGGATTTCATCACCAACTAGTGGTTTCATTTTGGGAAGGTTTGTTTGATTGATTGTTTCTTAGATTTGTAGCATGTGTTGTTTGTTTTCCTAATGGACCTTAGGTTGAGTCAGTGTCAATGGCATCAAATCCTGGGAGTACCAACAGAGGAACCCCTTTTCATGGGGAACCTTTCGCCTTTCCTTCTTTTGAAAACATTGGTCCTCCATGCATTTCCACACTGAGTCTTCCGGGACTCACAATCAGATTATCGGTTTGGTTGTTCCCCACTCCAGTGATATTGAATATTCCTAGTGCTTTGAATGCACCTAATGCTTAGCACACCACCCACACATCAACCTCATGTCGAACTTTCTCCTTCTTCACCTGTTAGGTCTCCTTCCCTTTCTCCTTCTTCTCCTTGTGAAATCTCTAAAGTGAGTATCCAGGTTGATAAGAAGAAGAAGAAGAAATAGAAAGAGAAGAAGAAGAAGAACCAGAAAGGGACAAAGCCTCCAACCACATCATATCATGTTGGATCCAAGCAACCACCTACATTTAATCATACTGGGAGTGTTGATAAAGTCAACAAGTCTAAAACGAAGAATCCTAAACCCAAATTTCCTTGCAGGATTTGTAATGGTAACCACTTTCTGAGGGATTTCTCTAGTCTCCCCAAGGTCTTAGAAATGTGGTTTTCCATGTCATCAACCCCTGTTGGACATGCTAGTGACACCTCTTCAACTAGTGATATTAAGGTTGGTAAGAAGAAGAGAACTACCAAATTTCCTTGTTTGTTATGCGAAGGTGATCATTAATCTCACATTTTCCCTCGTATGGACGAGGCTTATTATCTTTTGGAAAAGCTTAAACTTCCAATTGGTTATCATAGTATTTCTTCCAAAACATCATTAATTGATGTACAGGTCAATCTGGTTCCATCCTTGGTCAGTTTAATTGATCAGGTTGTCAATCTGGTTTCACCCTCCGTTGAACCACTAACCGAAGTGGTTGATCCAATTTTGTCATCGATCAACCCCACTCTTCATCTAAAGAGTGAAACCAAACTGGTCAATCCAGTTCTTTCATCAATTGATTCCACTCCTCCCTTGAGGAGTGACAAAGTGATTGATCCAGTTCCGTTATCGATCAAAGTGGTCAATCCAATTCCATCATCGATCGATCCCACTCTTCATTTGAAGAGTGCCAAAGTGGTCGATCCAGTTCCATCATCGATTGATCCCACTCCTCCCTTGAAGAGTGAAACCCAAGTGGTTGATCCGATCCTTTCATCGATCTATCCCACTCCTCCCTTGAATAGTGTAATGAAATTGGTCAATCCGGTTCTATCATCGGTCGATCCCACTCCTCCCTTGAAGAGTGCAACCACAATGTTTGATCTGGTTTCATCATCAGTCGATCCCACTCCTCATTCAAAGAGTGAGGATGTCACTCAAGTATACCTCATTAATACTGATTCACCTGGACAAGGAGGCACTCCGCCCATCCCTATGGCACCCCCTTCAAGCAATCATATGATTTCTATTAATTGGAATCATTTGACAGAACCTCATCTTCCTTCTTACGTTCCTTTCCAAATCACTGTAGAGGTTTGTGATAGAAATATTCCTAACACTATAATAGACAAAGGTTCTTTTGTTAGCATCTTATCTATGAATTCTTGGAAATATTTTGGTTCCCTGCAGCTTGCGCCTGTGACTTAGAATATTTTGACCTTTGAAAAATGAGTTATTCAACCTTTAGGGATCCTTCCTCAGTTTCAAGTTACTTTGGGAGGAAAAACGGTCTATGTCGATGTGATGGTAGTTCACAAACCCTTGGAATTTAATCTAATCCTTGGGTGAGACTATGTCTACGTTATGAGAGCCTTTGTGTCCACTCTCTTTCGAATGATGTGTTTCCCTCACAACGAAAACATAGTAATGATCAGTTTTCATTCATTGACCCTCATCTAATGGTCAACCATCCACCTTTCCTAAATGGTCCATGCATGCCAGCAATGTCTGCCCCGCCACAAGTCAATTATGTAACAACCTACCCCATGCGTTCAACCCCGCATGAGAGGTAATATCTCCCTTCTCCTGACTTAGATCTAGTAGTTGACATGGTCATCTCTTTGATAGGTCTATTGGAACCATATCTCCCTATTCTTATCGATGCCATTGACATGTATTCCTTCCAAAGTGCTTTTCTTCCATCTAGCGAAGAACTCCTGGAAGCCATGGTTGATGTTTGTCCCTTAACATGTATTCCTTACAGAGTATTATCCTCTTGGAAGCCTTGATTAAGGAGAAGTAACAAGCATATTTTTTCTCTCTATAGCAAGCTCGTTAAAAAATGAAACAAAAATCTGGGGATTGAACCCGGAGCCATGAGCATAGTTTTTCTTCTCTGTGGCAAGCTCGTTAAAAAATGAAGCAGAAGTTATGAGCATAGTTTTTCTTCTCTGTGGAAATATCGTTAAAAAATGAAACAGAGGTCCTAATCATAGTTATTTTCCTATGTCAAGCTCGTTAAAAAATGAAACATTCACCTCTCCTAACAAGTCTAGTCTTTCGCTAGATCTCGTAGATATTGAGTCGAGTCTTTAGCTAGATATCGTAGATGTCGAGTCAAGTCTTTTGTTAGGTCTCGTATTTGAACTTTCCTTTCATCTTCCCTTATCCTTTTCCTCCATCTAGTATAGAAATCGGTGACAACCTCAAAGTTGGCGAATGAAATGAAGCTTGGGGGGGCATATCTCTAGCCTTTGTTTATCATTCTGGAGTTAAGTTGCTATATTTTCAAGCTGGGGGAAGAGTACCAACCATCCATGGGTATCCCTACCTTTGGAAATTACATTGGGAATTTACAAGAATAAGTTTAATTTTGTTTCAAGATTGCGTGAAATGAAACCAATACTAAGCTTAGTCTTTGTTCTTTCTCGTGCTCGTAAATACATGAGAATGTGACCAAGTAAACTTTTATCACTTTTTTAGACTCGTAAAGGTTATACAAAAAAGGAACCCCCTGGAGTCTCCTTTAATCTCTTTTCAGACTCTCTAAACATGAAAATATTATCGAGTGATATTGCTTCCTTTCACACTGGTTAAAAGGTTTGAAAGGGCATCTTTCGAGTGGTAGTTTATCTCTTTTTCGGCCTCATGGGACTAAAATTATGAAAAATGACAATCGTGGAGTCTCCTTTAAGTTCTTTTCAAACTCTCTAAACATGAAAAACCATCGAGTTTTCCTTCTCTGGACTCACTAAACTACACATTGAAGGGCCCATATGGGGAAAAACCCTTACTTCTTCCAGATTGTTAGAAAAAGGAAGAGGAAATTACCTAAGGTGAGTTATATCGAGCATGTGTTATCCTCCTTGAGCTTGTTAAATTAAAAAGAGGTACTCATCTATTTGGGTGGGGGAAAATTGAAGGAAATGGGTCAAGTTTTTGAGAATCCTTTATGGCAGTTATTGTTTCCCTCGAACATGGCAATTGTTTGCGTCTCATCTTACAGTTGGGTAATCTGGTTGTCTATGAGTCATACCAATTCCATGTGTCGCCATACTTTTTTGTTGAGTCAAAGAGTGCTCTTATTGTTGTCACATTACATTATTGGTACTCGTCGATTCAATGCTGCCAAGTCAGTTGTCGTACCTCATCATTTTCAAGGGATTTTTCACTTCAAACCATCCATCTGTAGTATTTCCAATTTCCATTTCATATGGCAGTCCATACTCATTCGATTCATCATCTTACATTACTTTCCTATGTCACTTTTGTGTCGATAATGGGGGATACATCAAGGCCCTCCTTCAACGAGTATTTTCTTGTCGAATTCAACACATCATCTGAGAATTAGACTTAGAAACCAGTTAGTACCTTTGGACCTGCATGCCTCAATGGAAGGCCTCCTCACCTCTGACAGTAGGTCTACATCATTGACCTCTGATCAGATGATTCCATGAATGTTCGACTTCATATCATTTATTCACATTCGTTGGATTGTACTAGGGTACCTTGGGAGTCATTGGCATCATTAGTGATTTCCCTCGCACCGGTTAAGGGTTTACCTCAATGATCGGTAATCAAGTGGTTTCTACCATGTTCAACTTCAAAACATCTATTCACATGGATATATTTGTGCCACATTGGGATTGGGACAAAGACCCTGGGTTGAGTGTTCATTATGTTATTTGATTTTCCCAAGTTGCGAAGGACATCATTTGAGCATGATGATATATAGATTGTTACATAAATCCACTTTGTATTGGTCTGTGGCTATTTTTTATCATCTCGAAGCTCCACTGTGTATTTTTCGTGGCTATGATCAGTTCATGTCATGGAGGTATGGATCCACATTGTATCTTTGGTGGCCATATCCTTAGTCAATATTTTTCATGGATCTGCATTGTATTGGCCGACGAGCGTGCTTTGAGTCATCTCGTATTCTGAGCATAGGTATGCCTCCCTCGAAAATGGAACATATATTAATGTTGTTTGATGGTTGTTTGCAACTTCTTCCAGGTTCTCCAACTCGATGCCCTTGCATTGAAGAATTGTAAAGTGTTTCAGCCATCAATTTCTCTTCTGACCTCACACTTTTGGGGGCATACTGTTACACATCAAATTTCCACACCTAGGTACCTTTCCCTAAGTGTCGCAAGTGTTGTAAAAGTGCCATATGAACCTTGATAAGTGTCACATACACCTCGACACCATGAAATAATATATGTCACAATCCCTAGTCAATGTTGAGGAGAAATATATTCAATGAAGGTCAAAATACTATGTGCACATGAATTATTATTAATATTCATGAAAAGGAAATTAATTTAGTCTGAGAATATACCTCACATTTGGTTTCCTATTTTTTATGGGAGGTTGAGGATCTCATGGATGGTTGAAATATTTCCTCCTTAAAATCCTTGAGAGATGTTTCCTCCTCCCTAAAATCCTTGAGAGATATTTCCTCCCTAAAATCCTTAAGAGATATTTTCTCCCTAAATATCTTGGAGATCCCATT
This sequence comes from Picea glauca, assembly GCA_000966675.3. Taxonomy (NCBI): domain Eukaryota; kingdom Viridiplantae; phylum Streptophyta; class Pinopsida; order Pinales; family Pinaceae; genus Picea; species Picea glauca. Next base: position 112,775 of record JZKD02S1670478.1, read on the forward strand.
TTAGTGTATCTGATGAGTGATCCTCTCCATGGTGGTTAAGCCTCCAAATCCTATATAATGATGGATTTTATGGAGAATAAAAGCCATATTAGAGGTATCAACCTTATGATATTGGGAGGAAGCTTTTGGATATCAAACTTATGATCTTGGGAGCATCGTGTAAGGGCTGGACTAAGATGACTTGGAGAGGTTGGTGTAACTGCATCTATAGATTGTAAGTGTCTTTTTAATGTTCTCATTAATATATGATTGGCCTATTTCCTTTTATTTTATGTATCTTTACATATGTTTGTCTATTGTATATGAATTTGTTTAATCTAGTATGCTAGAGTAGGAGTTTCCTTGTGTCTCTTTTTTGTTCATGGTTTGCAGGTATCAAGTTGTGCAAACGAGTTTGGGAATCAAGCTCAAATTGGAGCAGCAAGGACAAACACCAGAAATAGGTGCATCACACCCTTTCTCCCTCTCTCTCTTTTCATATAGTTAAGAAAATGTCAAAGGGATGTTATTGTCCATTTGCATCTTTCTGTCTCGGTATTAGGGACCTAGAATCCGAGGGAATATCCACCTATCCACAGGGGGATTTTTCTGTAACAAGTCCCTTAAATCATCTTTTAAAATAGAATTGTAGATTGAAAATATAGTGTTGATCCTTAGGGTAAACCATTCTCTTTCCTAGTTAATTCACTTTCTAGACCTCATAAGCAGTTAGTTTCCTTTCTATATTGATACATACTTGTAACTTACAACTCAAAGGTTACTTACCTCGATCGATAATTTAATCGAGGGAAATTAAGGTAAATATTTTACCCATCTTTTTTGGCCTGTTGTCGGGGAGTTGTCCAAAGGTAGAAAACAATTAGGAAGTAGATTGTTTATGAACATTAGTGCTAATTTGGTGGCGGGGGGACCTTAATATGAGAGGTAAGAACCTACGCATCTATTATAGCAGGTTCCCCCAAACCCAATGGTAGTTTTATTTTTATTTTTCTTTCATGAACAAACCTAGGGACCCAAAGGGTAGATATGTTAAAACCAATCAAAAACTTCCAACCAAAGCTCCTTCTAACCTTTTTGGAGGAAGAAATACTCCATCTATAAACTCTGCAGAACGATATCGAAAAGTACAAATACAAGATAGATCAACCCAGAAAGATAAAAAAGTTTCAGAAGAGACAACAACTGAGGAAACCATAGAAAAGAAAACGGAGACACCAACAATAGAAGGACAAGAGGTAAAACCACTCGAACCTTCCAATTTCTCATCATCGAAACCAACCAACACAACTTTTTCCTTTTACCACCATCAGGGGATTAAAACTCTATATATATCATTGACCCTGAACAGGTGAATGCCCTCTTTGGAGGTTCAAAAAATTTAGTTTTGTCACAAGTTGAAATAGAAACTTCTTAACCAATAGTTTCAACAGGCTCAAGCAAAGTCCCTGAAATCCAAATAGCAAACAATTTTTCCTATTGGAGAAATATGTCTCCTGAAAAAGAATGTTGGGATGCCTCATTATCTCTGAGAATAAAACCACTAAGGTATTCTCTTTTTGGGAATCAGATCAGTATGGATGAACATGAGGACCATAATCATGTGAGACATGATGAGGGAGAAGAAATAGGAAACCAAACAAAAACCACTTTTGGGTTTCCAATTTTGGATACCACGCAAAATGTTAATATGAAAAACATTCCACCCTCTTCACTACCTACCTTTTATGGTAAGATCAGTGAGGACTTGGACATCTTCTCGTTTGAGTTTGACATCTTATGCAAAAGTTATAACTACTTGTAGGATGCTCAAAAAATAATACTATTCCCTGCCACTCTTAAATATTTTGCACTTAGATGGTTCATGGGATTAAACGAGTCTAGTATCATATTGTGGGAAGACATGAAGACCATATTTATTAGAAAATACCAAGACTATTGCAAATTTGAAGATTCTCGGAATAATATCTTTAAAATTCAACAATTAGAAGATGAGAGTCTTGAAGATTACATGGAACGGTTCACTTATATCTCACAAAAATCAAAATATAATGACCTTCCAGATGATGCAATAAGAACCCGTTTTTTTAAAGGAATTTCAAAAGAATATCTGGAAACACTTAATCTGATGGCATCAGGAGATGTCTCCCATAAACCATTTGTTGAGATTTGTGAGATGTGTAGAAAATACCCAAGAAGCATAGCTAAAACTGGAAACGGTGTTCGAGATCCCTATAGTAGAAACTCAAAAGGAGTTATTTATGGTGGGGTTACAAGGATGGAAAATAGAAACTTGTTAGAAAAATTTAAAACCAATACTTTAAGTACAATAGGTTCCCAATTGGACACTTTAAAGATTAAGAGAATGTGTTAAATCAATTCATTTATGCAATCACATGTGTTGATTTTCCTCAATATTTTCCTCAATTTGATTATATGTTTGGTGAAGAATTTCAAGAACATTTGGATCCATCAAATCTTTCTTCAACATATTTTATCTTTTAAATAGATGAATCTATCGGATCCTATACCATGCCTTATGATATTAGTCCTCACAAATTCCTACATATCAATTCAGGACTAGATGCAGATCAACAAGAACAATTAGTGAACGTCCTTAAGGACCAATCAGGATCATTTTCCTTGGAATATACCGATATGTGGGGCATACACCCTGACACATGAATCCATCATATATATACCCAGGTAGAAGTAACACATGTTAGGAAACCTCAGAGAAGGATGAATCTGGAACTAAAAGATATAGTGAAGGAGGAAATACATAAACTATTGAATGTTGGTTTTATTTAACCAATTTATGACAGCAAATGGGTATCCCCACTTGTAGAGGTTCCAAATAAAGTAACCGGAAAATGGAGAATCTGTGATGACTTTCGGGAACTTAATAAGGCCACTCTTAAGTATTATTTTCATCTTCCTTTCATTGACCAAGTCTTGGATACTTTGTCACGAAAACGATACTTTTCCTTCCTTGATGGATATAGCGGATACAATCAAATTCTAATTGGCACACAAGGATCAAGACAATACTACTTTCACTTGTCCTTGGGGCACTTATTCTTATAGGGTCCTACCATTTGTTCTATGTAACGCTCTTGCCACATTCCAGCAAGTAGTATTAAGGATATTTGTTGATCTCATTCATGACTGTGTGGAAGTGTATATGGATGATTTTACAGTATATGGTAATACTTTTCAAAAATCCCTAGATAACCTGAGGAATGTTCTCATTAGATGTCAAGAGATGAATTTATCCTTAAGTCATGAGAAGTGTAAGATGTTATTGACTGAAGGAGTAGTCTTAGGGAATCATGTTTCATCCGAAGGGATTAAAGTGGATCCTTCTAAGATTGAAGTAATTTTCAAACTACCACCTCCAAAGGAGGTGACAAGCTTTCTTGGACATGATGGTTACTACCAGTGATTCATCGAAAATTTTACGAAAATTGTTGCACCAATTTTTGGGTTGCTCACAAAATATGTTGAATTTCTTTGGATTGATCATAATAAAATTGCCTTTGAAACTTTAAAATCTAAATTATTTGTGGCACCATTTCTTAGAGGACCAATTGGGCCCTTCTATTCCATATATCTATTGATGCCTATGATACCGCAATAGGAGGAGTGTTAGGAAAAAAATAATACCAACAATCTGATACAAAAGGATCCAGAGAAGACTAAGGACAACTCAGAATTCGCAGAAACAACTCAGGAAGCTTAGAATGGCCTCAATAGACAGAGAGGGAAAAAATTAAAATTCCTCAAAACTCATTGAAATTGGCATCATGGCGAAGAGTGTGTCACAATATTTCCAACGGCGTAAACGGCTTGTCAAATGGAGTTACGGATCAAAAGATATGCACGGTCAAAGTTTTGGTCAACCTAGCCCAATCAGCAGGGATGAGTCAGCATCCGTACTGTTGACTTCAACATTAGTATGGATGATGTCACCATCCATAAAGTGTATGTGGAACACACAGAAGGTGACATGTGTCATCCTGACGTCAACATGGTGACATGGCAGCACCATAGGCTGCCACGTGTCACTCATTTTCGACATTTTCGGGTAAGTCCATGGACCAATGAAAAAATGCCATGTGGCAATCTGTACAATGACGTGGAAGACCGTATGGGGTGTAGCAGGCTAACGTGGCATGTGACTATGCAATTGGTTGGCGTGGGCCAATGGTTGGCTTCCATGTGGCCCAGTCATGGGCTACCACGTGGCAGTGGGAAAATGCCCAATGAGGGCTTGAAACCATATTTTCAAAAATAAAAAAATGGCCCCGCCAAATTTGGCGGCCAAATTGCAAGATTTGATGGATCCAAACAATGCTCCAAAATTGGTGAAGTTCCAAACCACACACACACACACACACATATATACATTGTTATTACAATAACCCAAAAGGCGAGGCCCGCAGGCTCGACCCCGAGACCTCCCCCTATCCAACACATTAACAATAGCATCTGCCATCGTTGGGCCAATGGACTCCATTGGTTATTCCACCCCACTTTTTTCTTAAAACATGAGTCTTCCCACGGACATGGAAGAGGGCTCTCAATGGTACGTTCGGGCACGGATTTTGAGATGCACTACAAAGAATTAATTGTAGGGAGTAGGAATGAAAACCAAGACGATATTTCTCAAGGGTATGGGAGTGCCAGATTCATATTAAGGCGTGGAGACAATTATTTTTTGGTAATTCGATGCCACGAATTCAATGGTGTTGTATGTTTTCTGATATGAGCAAAGATTATGCAGCTTAATTCCAGAATGAGGTATAGTTATGTATTTTTCCAATTTCTTTTGCTGAGTTAATAAAAAGACTTACACATTTTAGAGCAGGACCCAGAGATGTAGTCCACCAGGGACGAAATACGTTATCAAGTTTTTGTGTTCATATTTGATTCTTATGTCTCTTCATTATTGAGCTTTTCCTTCTTTATGGTGCACTTTAATTTATGCTCAGTTAATACAATTCTTTATAAGTCACTTCAATGAAAAGATCTTAGATCATGTTGGTATTAGAGCAGTCATCTTTGACTTGAATTTTTGAGTGTGAATTACTACTAGGGACAAGCATAAGGATGGTGAAGGAACTTTTAAGACTTCCAATCCTGAAGTTGGGCATCCATCCCGAGGGAATAAAATGGAAGAAGAGGACAAGCGTGATGAATAGGAGAAAAACTTCCATATGTTATTTTATCACATGTCATAAATGGTTGAGCGAATGTATGGAGACTACGAGAAGAGGATGAAGAATAAAGGGAATAAAAATGAAGCACAAGTTGATGATAATGCTTCGGTAAATCAAGGGGCTTGAGGAGACCCTCCTGAGCCCCCATCTTCACCATCAAGTTCTAGATCTTCTTCCTTTGAGCATTCTCATCATTCTCATCATTCTCATCATTCTAGCCATAAAGTTTCTTTTAAGAAAGCATTATTAAAGATTGATGTAAAATTTGTTTTACCTATGTTTAATGGAGATGTTAATCCTGAAAAGATAGATAATTGGATCCGACAGGTTGAAGTATATTTTCGTGTTCAACAGATTGATGAAGAGGAAGTTAAAGTGCAATTGGATTCTCTTTGGTTGGAAGGCACTGCTCTCGTATGGTGGGAGAGGAAACTTCGGGACATAAGTAAGTGTGGTAATCTTATTTCATCATGGTCGGAATTTAAATCAACGATAAGGAAGCAATTTTATCCATTGGGTTATTTACATAAAGCAATGATGGAATGGAAAAATTTAAGACAAAGTAAAGGTCAAACTCTACAAAGTTTCACGAAAGAATTTAGGAAGAAATCTCTTCCATTAAACATTCCTTTGGATTCTTATGAAACTTTAATGAAGTATATTGGCGCACTTCACAGTTATGTTCATCATACTTTGCTATTTTTTAACCCCACCAGTCTTGACAAAGTTTGTGTGCAAGCCTCTCACCTTGAGAATAGGAGAAATCATGTTCAAGAAGATCCCACAAAGAAACCTTCCAATCTCCCACATAAGCAGTTTAAGAAGTTTAAAAGGAAGGACAAGAAGACCACCACTGTAAAGAGAGAAGAAGAAAAACCATCTTGCACTCATTGCAAGAAAAGTGGTCACAATGATGAACATTGTTGGAAACTACATCTAGATAAGAGATCGAAACAGTTCGGTGGAAAGGGGAAGACAAAGACCGTTGCTACAGTGCAACAAGATCTTGGTTTTGATTCAGGAGACAAAGGAAAGATCATAGCGGTTGGAGTACAAGGTAAATATTCCCTTCATAATAGTTCAAATTCAAATAATGAATCTCATGATGATGAAAGAAAGAGGAATGAATTATTTCATATAAGAGTTGTATCTAAACATGCCAAGATAGATACATTATTTGATCCGAGTTCCCAAGTAAACTTGATATCTGAAGCACTTTTCAAAAAGATGGGTCTTGAAACCAAACCACATCCAAAGCCTTATCCTCTTGGTTGGGTATGTGATAAAGAAAAACTTAATGTCACCAAGCAATGTAGGGTCATATTTTCTATTGCTTCAAAGTTGATTGATGAAGTGGATTTGGATGTTGCATCACTTGATATATGTGTTATAGTGTTGGGGAGTCCTTATCTTTATGATAGAAAAATAGTCTTATTTCGTCATGAGAACAAATATCACCTTACTAAGGAGGGAGTAGAATATATTGTTAGATCCCACAACATGAGGGTAAACACAACACTTTTTAGTGAAAGACAAATGAAGAGACTCATAAACACTAATAAGAGATATGTACTCCTGGTCGTAAGGGAGAAAGATGTCGGAACATATGACACTTTCCAACGATGTGATCCTTCTCATAAGAAATAACTAATTGATATTGTTTCTAAGTATGATGATATTTTCCAGGAACCAGATGGATTACCTCCTAAGAGGGAAATCCAACATGAAATACATCTTCAGCAGGATTCTCCTCTTCCTAATGTGGACATGTACAAGATGTCAGTTATAGAGATGACAGAGATCAAGAAGCAGGTACAAGGCTTATTGGATCAAGGGGTCATCAGAACTAGCTCATCTCCTTGTGGTTCTCTGATTGTGATGGTGCCAAAGAAGGATGGCACATGGTGACTGTGTGTTTATTATCGGGCCTTAAATAAAACCACAGTGAAAAATCGATACCCTCTTCCTCGTATAGATGATTTACTTGATCAGTTAAAGAATGTTGTTTATTTCACTAAGTTGGATTTGTGCAGTGGATACCATTAGATCGAGGTTGCAGAACAAGATGCATGGAAGACTACCTTTAAGACCAAACAGGGATTTTTTGAGTAGTTATGCGATCTGGGCTTTTTAATGCTCCGACAACCTTCATGTGTGTGGTGAATGATGTATTTAGGCCATTTCTAGATGATTTTGTGATTGTATATTTATACAACATTCTTATATTTAGTGGGACTTAGGATGAACATGTGAGGCATCTAAAGCAAGTATTGGATGCTTTGCAAAGGGAAAAGTTGTTTGTAAAATTGTCCAAATGTGAATTTGGTAAGACTGCACTTGTGTACTTAGCTCATATTGTAGGAAGAGGACAATTGAAAATTGATCCTTCGAAGATTGATGTAATTGTAAATTGGCCTGAGCCCAAAAGTGTAACTGAGATACAAAGATTCTTAGGTGCAGTTCATTATTGGAGGATATTCATTTCAAACTTATCCTTTATAGCAGCTCCTTTGCATGCATTAACTAGTGTAAAAAACACTTTTCAGTGGGGAGGAAAGAAACAAAAATATTTCCACACTTTGAAAGAAAAGATCAGTACCACACCAGTATTAGCACTGTCGAATCTTCAACAGCCCTTCGAGATCAAGACAGATGCTAGCGGATACACCATGGGTGCAGTATTGATGCAATGGCGTAAGCCTATATGTTACCACTCTGAAACTTTTAACCAAGTTGTTGTTAACTATCCTACATATGATAAAGAGTTGTATGCATTAGTTCAAAGCATAAAGAAATGGAAGCACTACTTGTTATGGAAGGAAACAATCATACATACAGATCATCAACCCTTACAGTATCTCCAAACACAAAACAAACTGCAACAATCTCGACATTACAGATGAATGGGTTTCCTACAAAAATTTCATTTGGTAATCAAGTACAAAATGGGTACGAGTAACAAGGTAGATGATATGCTTTCTAGACCTCCTATTGTTGCTTCTATTATTTTGAAGAATGATTCTTTATCTCATGATAGCTATGTGGAACAATATACCATTGATGAAGATTTTAAAGAAGTATATGAGAAGCTAACCCATGGTGCACAGGTAGAGAGCTATTGTCTGTAGAGAAAACTACTCTACCATCTTGGAAAGATATGTATTCCTACAAGTGAACGAGTCCATGTAATACGAGAAGCTCACACTTCTCTTGTGTCTGGGAATTTTGGGGTAGGAAAACCTATGTCTCATCTGCAGAGGTTTTGTTACTGGCCTCAGATGAAATAAATTGTAACTAAATATGTAAAGGGGTGTGTGATGTGTTCTACTTGTAAGCCCACTAATAGAAAATTGGGGCTATACTCACCACTACCTCTTCCATCCCATCCATGGGAAATTATCTCCATGGATTTTGTAGGGGGTTTACCAATGTTGATAAGGGGTCAGGACTATTTGTATGTTGTAGTGGATAGGTTCAGCAAGATGTGTATCTGAATTCCATGTAAAAAGCATATCATTATTGATCAGACATATAATCTATTCTTTCAGTATGTTTGGGTTCACTTTGGGTTACCCACATCCATTATCCTGAATCGAGATACTCATTCCTTGGGGATTTTTGGAAAAGCTTGTGGAGAATGACAAACACCAAGTTGAAGAGGACCATTTCTTTCCATCCATAGACCAATGGACAGATAGAGGTTGTTAACCGAACAATGGCACTTTTTATTTGAGGCTACTGAAGAAAGCATCCCAAGTTATGGGATGAACATATACCCTATGTACACCATTCTTACAATCGATCCTTAGATTCCTCCACTCAGTGTTCTCATTTTGAGACATGTTTTGGGTATTTACCTAAGGTTCATTTGGACTTGATGTATGGGAGAGATGTTGATTCAAATGAAGACAGATCTCACAAGTTCATTCAGAGGATCCAGCAGGTACACCAAGTAGTCATGGAACAGTTGGAGAAAATTCAAGCATAGTATAAAGATTGGCATGAAAAACACATGGTTGATCATCAGTTCCAGGTTGGAGACTAGGTATGGCTTCACATCAACAAGAAAATATTGAAGGGTTAAGGCAAGAAACTCAAGCCCATCTGTTATGGACACTTCACTATTTTGGAGAAAAGTGGTACCAATTCTTTTCATCTAGATATTCCACCTTATATGCAGATCTACTCAGTTGTAAATGTGGAGAACTTGAAATTTTTTAGCCTCCCATGATCATGGATCAGGGTGAGGAAGTTTCAATACCTTCAGTTGATGATTTTTCTCCTGATTACTTGGATGAGTTAAAGGAATATATCATCCTCGACAAAAGGACAAGGACTTCACGCAGGGGTGATTTTGATTATATTCGAGTAGGCTTAAAGGGAACACATTCAAGAAAGGCAAAGTGGATTGAGAAGGACAAGGTGAGGGAACTCTTCCCTCACTTATCTGTTGATTGATGAAATATTTTGGTGGTCTAAAAATCTCTCAGTGGGAAGGCGTGATCCAAAAGGATCCAGAGAAGACTAAGGACAACTCAGAATTCATAGAAGCAACTCAGGAAGCTCAGAATGGCCTCAACAGACAAAGAAAGGGAAAAAATTCCAAGTCCTCAAAACTCATTGAAATTGGCATCATCATGAAGAGCACATCGCAAGATTTTTAATGACATAAATGGCTCATCAAATAGATTTATGGATCAAAATATATTCGCGATCAAATTTTTGGTCAACCTAGCCCAGTCAACAGGGATGAGTCAGCATCCGTACTGTTGACGTCAGCATCAGTACGAATGACATCAGTGTCTGTACAGTATACGTGGCACATGCAGAAGGAGACATGTGTCATTATTACATTAGCATGGTGACGTGGAAGCACCATAGGATGCCACGTGTCACTCGTTTTCGTAATTTTTGGGTCAATCCATGGATCAATGAAAAATGCGATGTGGTAGTCTGTACAGCCACGTGGTAGACCATACGGGACGTGGCAGGATGGCGTGGCAGATGACTGTGAAAGTGGTTGGCATGGGCCAATGTTTGGCTGCCACGTGGCCCAGTCATGGGCTTGGCCCATTCATGGGATGCCACGTGGCCCAGTCATGGGTTTCCACGTGGCAGTGGGAAAATTCCCAATGAGGACCCGAAACCAGATTTTCAAAAATAAAAAGAAACGGGCTCGCCAAATATGACGGCAAAACTGCAAGCTCTGACGGATCTAAACAACGCTCCAAACTTGGAGAAGTTCCAAACCATATATATATACATTGTTATAACAATAACCCAAAAGGGGAGGCCTACGGGCTTGACTCCCAGACCTCCCCCTATCCAACGCCTTAACAATAGCATCTGCCATCGTTGGGCCAACGGACTCCGTTGATTAGTCCACTCCACTTTTTTCTTAAAAGATGAGTCTACCCACGAATGGGTAAGAAGGGGTTCAATGGTACGGTTGGGAAAGTATTTCAAGATGAAGTACAGATAATTAATTGCAGGGAGCAGGCATGAAAATCGAGACGAGATTTCTCAAAGGCCTAGGAGTGCTAGAGTCGGATTGAGGCGTGGAGACAAGCATTTTTGGGTAATTCGACGCCACAAATTCAATGGTGTTTTCTGTTTTCTGATCTGACCAAAGATTCTAGAACTTAATTCTAGAATGAGGTATACTTATGTATTTTGCCAAATTCTTTTGTTGAGTTAATAAAAAGTCCTACCCATTTGAGAGCAGGACCTGGAGAAATAGTCCACCATGGACGAACTCTGTTATCAATTTTTTGTGTTCCTATTTGATGCTTATATATCTTCATTATTGAGCTTTGCCTTATTTATGGTGCACTTTAATTTATGCTCATTTAATACAATTCTTTATAAGTCACTTCAATGAAAATATTTTGGATCACAATATTATGCCATTTACTTTGTAAGCAAGAACTTGACTCCTGCTGATATTAACTATACAATCACTGAGAAAGAATTCTTAGCAGTCATCCATGCCATCAACAAGTTTCGCCATTATATCACAGGATATGAGGTATTTGTATATATAGACCACTCTACCATTATATTTCTCATGAACAAACCTATTACCAATGGTCGAGTAGCTAGGTGGCTCCTTTTATTACAAGAGTTCAATATTACTGTCCTTGACGGAGCAGGAAAAGACAATTTAGTAGCTGACTTTCTCTCTCGCATTAATAATGAAGGTGATAGTATTATTATTGATGATAGTTTTCCATATGAGCATCTCTTTTCCATCTTCATAAACACTCCATTGTTTGCAGATATGGAAAATTATTTAGAGACTAGAAAATTACCAGCTCATTTGTCACCTCATGAAAAACGTTGAATAATAACACAAAGTGCTAACTACTCATGGGTTGGCCATCAAATTTTTTGTACTGGACAAGATTTGATCATTCATAGATGTGTCTGGGAAGACGAGATAGCAGAAATCCTACAAAATTGTCATGATGGACCATGTGGTGGTCATTTTTCCGATAAACGTATAACATACAAGGTTTTACATTCATGATACTATTGGCCTAGCATTTTTAAGGATGTTGCCAAATATGTAAGAAGTTATGATATTTGTCAGAGGATAGGAAAACCCACATCAGCTGATGAAATGCATTTACATACCCAGGTTATGATCGAAACTTTTGAGAAATGGGCCCTTTATTTCGTAGGACCAATTTCCCCCATGTCTCGTAAAAAAAATTATATTCTTGTTTGCACAGATTATGTCACTAAGTGGGTAGAGGCAAAATCCTTATTTAGGGATACTGAAAAATCTGTTGTTGAGTTTATTTATGAAGATATTTTTACTCGCTTTGGTGTTCCTCATGATATTTTCATGGACCAGGGTACACAATTTACTTTTAAGTTGATGAAGGAATTAACATAAAAGTATGGGATAAAACATCGTAATCCTCTCCATACCACCCACAAACTAATGGCCAAGTGGAATAAACAAACAAAGTATTGGAAACTATCTTGACTAAAACTATCCAACTACACCATAGAGATTGGGTTGATAGACTTCCAGAGGCTTTGTGGGAATATCGCACCATATGGAGAAACACCACTGGACACACCCCATATGAACTGGTTTATGGAAAATAAGTACTCTTACCTATTGAATTCCAAGTAAGAACCTATCATATTGCTTCACAGTTGGGATTAGGTTTAAATGAAGAACAAAAACAACGAGTCCTACAACTGAATAAATTGGATGAAATTAGACAGGATGTTATCCAAAGTACAATCTTAGTTCAAAACCAATGAAGCAAATGGCATGATAAATTCATTAAAAGAATCAATTTCATCCTGGATATCGGGCTCTGTTATTTGATTCAAGGTTTAAAACTTTTAAAGGTAAACTCACCATTTGATGGCTAGGTCCTTATGAAGTGGTTACCATGTTTGATAATGGGGCTGTGAAAATAAAAAAAAATGATGATGAACATGTCTCTTTTCTAGTGAATCAGCATAGACTTAAAATTTATCATAAACATGTTTCTAAAGAATAATTTATGCAATTCATGTCAGCTGAAAAGGCACTGCCATTGGTGGATGGGGAAGTTTCTTCTCCTTCTCCCTATTCTTGAAATATTTTGATTTTCTATTGTACATATGTAAATATTTTTGGTGTGGTTTTTGACAAGTAGTTTTATAAAATTTTGTAGGTCTTCATGTAATAACAAGTGGACAATTTCAAGGAGACAAAGAAAAAAAAGGGAAGTATTTTACTTCAAAAGAAGAAGTCGTTGTACTTGATTTTCATCATCTTGTTGAGCATCATTTGAGTAACGAATTCTTTTATCATGATTTAAAAAAATTGTTTGTTTTAGTTAGTCATTTTTAGTTCTTTGACCAGAATTCTATCTTCTTTTCAACATAGAATTCCAGGGAATTTGTTATAACAGGTTCTCATAGCCCTCAACCACCATAAAATATAATAAAAAAAGTGACATTGATCTCATCAAACCTAGAGGATACTAGTACAATCCATCCATATCTCTAAGTAGGTGAGTAGAGTATTTTTATAAAAGAGTAGAAAGAAGGTTTAATTGACGGTTAGCCATGGAAACATCAATTTAACTTTAATAGAAGAATATGAGTAGGGCCTGCAGAAATCTTCTTGTTATTTTCCAATGGTTCCATCCACTACACATTAAAATGCTCAATTGTGTCATATCTTGTCATATCTTTGGATTGGTTATACTCATTTAAGCATCCCTTACATCAGGACAATCTATAAAATTAATACATAAAGAATCATCCTCCAACTTAAATACCATCCCAATCCGTAAAAGGTTTTCAGATTTGCCTCCCCATCTTCTTGCAAAAAGAAACATTCATATACAAATCTTAAGAGTGAGGATAAGGACTAGTCTCTGCTATAAAAAGGGTGTAAGAGGATAACCCGTCGGGATACTGAATAGGTCTGTTGGTAGTGGGTACCAGCCTATGGTATGACTAGGTAAAGCCGTCGAAGTATTGAACATGCTTGTTGGCAGCAGAGCATTCTACCTAGAGAGGATGATGACTTAAAAGTAATAAGCAATAAGTCATTAATTTAAAAAAAAATTGTCTTGATGTATGGCACTACTTATGGGCATGATTAAAAAGGAGTATGCATGGTTAAGTAAAAGTAAATGAACTCCATTCACTTGTCATTGGGAGCTAACCTGAAGATGATCTTAAGACTCTCTTGTCTAATATTTCTTAACTACATGTAGGATGTTTTGTCTTATAGGTGGGGCCATCATCTTAATTGTTTTGCTAGGCTAACATGTGAAATTTACCTATACACTTGGAAGCTATAAATATTAGGTTCTTGGAAGGATTGAACAGTTTCATATAAGATTGATTTGGGAAATGATACTATGCTTAGGAGGGAAGGGGTCTCCTAAGCCAAAATTTGTTCATTTGTTTAGGAATTCTAAGTGAAAAGGCTATATGATTTTTTCCATGAAAGATATACCATGAAACCACTCTTTTTACAACATTTATCAAGCTGTATATGTCATCATTGTTAATAAATTGCATATCATGATGATGAAAGATGATCAATTATATACTATTTTTAGTAATCTCATAACTGCTTTGTTCGTGTGTAGATGACAAGCTTGGTACTACATCACAATTTTGGTTTTTGGATCTCTTCTCATGGTCAATAAAAGGGATAAATGATCAAAGAAGTTGGTAGCTTGATTGTTCCAAGAGAGAGGGGGATGTTCATAACTCAACAGTTATATTTTGTCCAGTCATAAACTTCCTTCTCCACTACAGATATTGGAACTCGACTAAGAAACTAACACCTCTTTGCTCAAGCATTCTTCATTGCAGTTATATTTCAATAAAAGCATGGATACTTCAGTTTCAACCATCCTTTCATTCACCTTGGTATACAGGAGCCTTACAATCCAATGACTTTAGCAATTTCAGGCCTACTGTTGACTGTTGTGTAATTTTCAAACTTGATGGAGTGTCGGATGAGGTATTGTATGAAGTGTTGTAACATGAAAATGAAATTTTTAATGCTCCAGATCAGGTATGATCACTGGAATCCAATTCATAACACAGTTACGTTTGTCAAGTGGTGAATTTAAACTTGCTAAATATATCATAGCTATTTGTCACACTTTCATTTAATCGACAGAGAGGGGACTTATGATTTATTTTATACAATTATTATCATAATGTCCAAGTCTTTGAATTGGACATTGATCAAACCTTTCATATGATATGATATTTAAGAGTCAGACCTTAGGGTACGATATCATTCAAATTCAAAATCCCTTTGTAATCATTATTATACATGGATTTCATATATGCCAAATGAACCCACGACTTGACCCTCTTATATCTTTTGTGTTTGGAACAGAGCATCATGTTATGTTTATCGCTCATCCTCTGCCCATTCTTCTTATCGCTCATATTATGCTCTATATCCATGTTGAATCTCCATGAACCCTCCTCATATGTCGAATTTTTATCTATCCCAGAGTTTAAATCTTGCCGAGAACTCTTTCTCCGCGTGGGATGGGGGTTGTTCCTCACCAGCTTGCAGGGGAACGACGGTGGTGTTTCCCTCCATTTCTCCCTTGAGTTCGATGGAAATATGGATCACGTTGGGTCACTATTTTTCTCAGTCTCTGAATATTCTATTTTTGTTGCTACAAAACTCCCACAATTTGGAGAAATATGGTTCAATCATCACCAGCTCCCATGATAGAGTTATAATCGGGTTTTTAAACTAGAATATCAGAACGTCTTTGGAGATAAGGGATACTCAAAAGGATGGATTAGAGATGAATTTCTTAACCTTTTGGTCATCATCACCATATTAATCACTTGTGAGGGTAAGTATTCCACCTTTAAAGTTTGTCATTTTTGCCTCTTCGCTCACTTCCAGTTCGGTAAACCCTTGAATTTTCCATTTTACTTTTTAAAGTGTCTTGAGAAAATTTCCTCCTAGGTTCATAAAAATGTGAAAAACCCTAGACATATCCTATTTCATGATGGCCTTATCAAAATCCTAGTTGTCTCATAATTAAGAAAACAATACAGAATCTGGTATGATTTCCTTTCCCAGTTTTTGAACCCCCATTTGGCAGTTAAAACATCCAAGAATTAAATTGATTCTGGTACTGCTAATCCATCTAAACCTCATTATCCTAGGACTCCAAACCCTCCAATTAATAATATTCCCTCATATTCTAATAAGTCCAAGAAGCATATTGTTGATCCTCAGTTATCTACACCTCCTATTGACTCTAAACAGAAGAAGTTGCAGGACTCTTTTCATCGTGATTTTCCTCCAATTCCTACAAGGAGGCGAGGTTATAATAGGTTCAAAGGACAAACATCTCATAGGATCACTCGAAGTATGATTGAAAAGTTCAATAAAATGCTTCCAATCACCT
>JZKD02S1670489.1:6120-17313 GCA_000966675.3 Picea glauca
TGGAATATCAAATCGAGCATCAACAACAAGCTCTCTAAATCTTAAAGGACAACTTGACCATGACACAAAATCACATGAAACAAAAAGAATATCAACATCGTAGTGAAAGAAGTTTTGAAGTAGGGGTTTGGGTGTTCTTAAGACTACAACCATACAAACAGATGTCCCCTCAAGAAATCCAAGAAGGATAATAAATTATCACGAAAGTACTATGGCCCTTATAAGGTGTTGCAAAAGATTGGTACCATGGCATACAAATTGGAGTTTCCTGTATCTTCACGAGTACACCCATTTTTCCATGTTTCATGCTTAAAGAAGGTTATAGGGGACAAGATCCAAGTTCAAAATATATTGGCAGAACTTGACGAGGAAGGAAAAATCATATTTGACCCTGAAGCCATCACTTACACAAGAATTCGCCAGCTGAGGAATAGATCCATTTTAGAGTATCTCATTAAATGGAGGAAACTACTGACTTAAGATTCAAATTGGGAAGATGAGTCTTTTATACAGAAGCATCCAGAGTTAATAAAGCATTGCGGACAACACTTCTCTCAAGGGGAGGGGCATGTTAAGCCCTAATATTGACTCATTACACCTTAATTGGGGCATATTATATTAGTAATGTTATTTTATTTATGTCGACTTTATTCCATTAGTTGTAATTATACCTCCTAGTCTCCTATATATACCAAGGAGACATTTTCATTTGGAATCATCTTGTACTTGAACATTTATGTGGGCTAAAAGGAGGTTGCCCCCCTCGAAGAGGCTTATTATCTAAAATTCTCTCTTTTTCAAGGCGTTAAGTACTTATTCTGAGGTTTTTCTATGCTATATTGATATTTGGTTCTTAACAGTTGGCTAGTCACGAATGACTTGGATCTTGACTGGATCCACATGTACGCCATGTTGATCAATGATGTAGCCCAGGTAATGGACCTTGTCCATGTTGAAGGAGAATTTTTCTAGGTTGACGTATAGTTTGTGCTATCGCAGGGTGTGCATAACCCGCTAAATATGTTGCAAGTGTTCGACCCAAGTATTGATGTAAATGAGAATGTCATCCATACACACCACTACAAAATTATTGGTGAATGGTCGCAGGATATATTCCATCAACCTCATGAAAGTGGCTAGTGCATTTGTCAAACCAAAGGGCATGACCAACCCTTCAAAAAGGCCTTCCTTTGACTTGAAGGAAGTCTTCCATACATATGTCTGTTCTATCGGGACCTGGTGGTAGCCATACTTGAGATCAATCTTACTGAAGTATTTGGCCCTCATGATTTTATCAAGGAGGCCCATGATTTAGGGAATCGTGTACCAGTTTCTAACTATGATTTTATTCAGAGCCCAGTAATCAATGTAGAGTCGCCAGGTTCCATTTTTCTTCTGCACCAGTACAATTGGGCTCCCTCAAGGTGATGATATGGGACAGATGTGCCCCTTGTTGAGTAGTTCTTAGATATGTCGCTTGATATCCTCAGTCTCTAATAGAGAGAAACAATATACTGGACCATTGGGCAGTGGTGCGTTGGGGGTCAAATCGATGGGGTGATTGACCTGACAGTGCAGAGGTACCCTAGTAAGTGAGGAGAAGATATCCGAGTATTCTTCCATGACCTTATCTACTTGATTTTTTTGTGTGGAGAGGTCGGTCATAGAGACCCTAGATGTGGTTGTGATATTCCTCTTATTCTGAGAGAGAATCACGAAGAAGACAAACTTCCCCATCTGAGAGATTACCTTCCTACATTTCTTAGCAGAGATCAAGGAAATAGCACTAGGTGGGACTTCCTTGGGTATCTTGTACAATTTCTTGTTCAAAGTAATAATAACACTATGGGGCCTAGACTCATACACAACATGACATTTCCATAAATAAGGTTTTCCCAAAAGAACATAAAAAACTTCAAGAGGAGAAACATCACACAATACTTTATCTTTGAAGGTCTTTATGCCATACTAAATTTGACACTGTTGGTTGATGCGGAGATCGCTTCCTTGGTGGAGCCATCCAATGGTGTAGGGTTATGGGTGAAGTGTTGTCGACAAGGCCAGCTGCTTGAAAACCTATGCCGAGATGAGGTTCTTCTGGCTACTGCTATCAAAGATGAAGTGCAGCGGGGTGCCTTTTACCCACATCTGTGAATGGAAGAGGTGATATCCTTCTTCTGGCTCATCTTGTTCACAAGGATGGAGCTTGGTGGTAGCAACGGTGGCACTGGGTTCTGCATCAATGATATTTCTTCCCCTTTCTAGTTCTAGATCATAGTTATAAACCGCATCTGATTTAGAGTCTTTCACTTCGGCCACCAGTGACTGCTTTGAGTGATAGTCAACAGTGTTATGCAAAGGGCTCTTATGAAAGTCACACCACTTCCCGGTATCGTTCTTTGTCTTTCCGATGTCCTTATTTGCTTGCAGCTTGGATTGGTTTTCCTGATACTCTCCATATTTGCTCTGCCCTTTGTTCTGTGGGTTGGGGATGCCCTTTCCTAGCTTTTTTTGTGAGGGGATCCTAGGCCCAAATTGCCGCGTCTTTTGTTTGAACTTTTTCTCGATTTTAACGACATATTGGTAGGCCACGCCCAAGGATGAGATGTATAGAAATTCCATCTCAGTCTAGATGTATCTATGTAGATAACCACGATAATTGAGCACCATATTCTGCTCTGAATATTTAATACCCATCTTGGCATGCAAGGTATGGAACATATTTTTGAAATCTGGCACTACTTGGTCTCTTTCTTACCACATTGTGGTCCATTTCGTATATAAGTTGTCATAACTTCCGACAGGGTAGTATTGTTCCTTAATATAATCCTTGAAGGATTCCTAGGTGGCCATGATTGTAAATAATGAGGGTTCCTCTATTTCCTTTTTCTCACAGAAGGTTTCGCAACAATCGTTGACATGGGGAACAACTTTAAGGATCACAAAAGTAATCTTTTATCTATTTGAAAAGTTATGGACAAAAAAATACCCTTCTAGTAGGTTCAACCACTTTTCTACGACATTTGTGTCTATCTGACCTTCAAATATAGGAATATCGAAGTTTATTTGTACCTTGAAGGGGGCGGCACCTCCACTCGAAGAAGATGCGTCGCATGTTGGTAGCCGCCTAAGGATTTGCACAAAACTATCCATCATCTTGTTCATTTGTTGCATGAGGGATTGCTCAATCAATAGCTTGAAAGGATCTCCTATCCCATCATATTTATTTTCTCCTACCATGAGAGGTCGCTTGGGCATGCGATATATTTTTTCCTCAAGAGAAAAAATCTCGAGACCCAACTCTTTGTACTCTGACCTCGTTGGGGACATGCATTAAGACGACAAGGAGCAGACCACTCTGAAACTACTGATCCAGATTTTATGAGTGGAATGAAATGAATAAATACTATTAATATGTACTTAACAAAAAATAACAGAGATACAGTAAAAGTGGTTTTCTATTCAATAAGGAAATAAGCTGAAACTGTAAAATGTAGCGAAAACAAGCTTGTTGGAATGGTGGCGGCTTATCTCTGAGAAGAGATGTGATGACTACACTCATTCACAAGAAGATCATTATAATGAGGATATGAAGGAATTTTTTACAATAAACAGGAATTCCAAAAACCCTATACATCCAAAAACCTAACCCTAGGAGATGAAGCGCCAAAAGTCATGTGGGCCCCGTTTGGGTAAGTTAGTACATTAACTTCCTGGGGTCGTAACTTTTGCATACAATATCGATTTTAGGCATATGATAGCACGTTGGAAAGGTATCATAGAGGCGATTCATTTTGGGGGCTCAATCATAATGTAATATAGCATTTAGAATCTCTATCCCGAAAAAACCTTCATTTAGGCCCTCAAAATGTCCCCGAAAGTTAAAACTGCTAAAAATAGTAAATTGCCAAAATTGCCATAAAAATGTTTTGGGCCTGTTGGGTAAGGTGGGTAGCCACTGATATCCACCTGTATCGGAAGGGGAATTGAGTGTAGTATACCTAGGGAGGTAATATTGGGTACCTAGGGAGGTACCCAATGGGAATGTGGTTATGTATTATTAGTGGAAGTAATTCAATATATGAGAATGTGGTTATGTATTATTAGTGGAAGTCATTCAATATATGAGAATGTTGTCATTCAATGTAAGGTGGAATAGGTCCACTATATTAAATAAGGCCAACTATGGTAGTTAAATGTAATAAATGTGAGAAGGATATCTAGAAGGTTCCTAGGAGATAGAGATATATATATAAAGAATTGTAAGCAATATAATGAAACATAGTGAATAATATTATGAATGTATCAAGAAATGCTTGAGGAGTGTTATCCCTCCTTAAGGATTAATATATGGTGTTACCCTACCTCAAGGGTTTCTCTATTTCTTGTGTTCGGCGTTTCAATGAAGGGTTTGTCTTATTCTTGTTGATATTCTGAGTTTATTTTGAGATTAATATATAGATCTATTCAAGCACTTAACAAAGAACCAAGTTTCTGTAGTAGTGAGGGAATGGGAGGTGACCATTATTTTCTTTCTTCCTTATTAGTTTTGTGCACATAATTATATCCTTGTTCTTTATCAACTACTTAGTGCTGCCAAATTCATACTATCCTTAGATTCTAGTTTACCGCATAACCTGTTACTATAACAATCATTATTATTATGCAATGATTATGCATAACACATATCTAATATAACAAGAATAAAGAAGAATCCATGAACAATCATATAACAAACATGTAACACAAGACTTAACATGGTTCACCCATCTTTGGGCTACGTCCACAACGTATGGCTTCTTTATTATGCATTTTTAGATTTCTTATGGCTTGCACACTACACTTACAAAGATATGTCATGGTTATATTTCTTCTCTCTTAGCCTAGACGCTTTGCAGTGAAAGCCTCTCTCTCTCTCTATGCATCATCTCTTACATTTGGAAATTGATTCTCTCCCTTATCATCCTATCATATCAACCTTATAATAGACAATAACTCTCGATAGTTGGGAATAGACTCCAAAATACCACTCGAGAACAACCACATGGAGGAACCTCTATTCTCTCAACCCATTACATATTTATATATACAATATAGGGGTTTAAACCTTAATTGGTACCCTCTTTAACCCTATTACAAGGCATGACTACTCTAGTTAATTGGCTATTCAACTGATTTTGCTTGATTTTCTATCTACATGTTACTTTTTCACTTTGACTACTTGGTATTCCTTCTTTTGCACGTCCTTCCATATTTATCATGCCAATTTGTCATCCTTCCTTTCCACCTTATTTCTTCTCCTAATTTATTCTCTGATTTATTTATCTCTATGTTTTATTCTTTGTGTTATTCCTACTAACTGTGCATTGTACTTCTGGGTGCGCCTCCACAATTCACTATCCTCCTAGATGCACCTCATGTGTGCACTCCCTATTATTCCTTCATCTTATGTGCACCTCTACTGCACACTTCTTCTATACTTAGGATTTTTACCAAAATTATATCCCAAAACTTCTTGCCCAAAAATCAGTATAAATAATCATATCCTTACCCAAGATATAGTGGTACCATTGTTTTAAGGCCTGGACCAAGATATATAATTCCTTATCATAGGTACTGTAGTGTTTTTTTGTTTGAGCCAATGCCTCATAATTATAAGCAATGGGATGTCCTCCATGTTTAAGAACTGTGCTAATTTCATGTTGAGAGGCATCAATCTCAATTTCAAAAGGTTGTTGAACATCGATAAAATGGAGGAAAAGTTTTGAACAAAGGGCCTCTTTAGGGTGTTTGAACTACACGTGAGCCACCAGAGTCCAAAAACAAGTTGAATAATTGGCCAAATGAAGAAGGGGATTGACCAACTAAGATAAGTGAGGAATGAATTTTCTATAAAAATTGATGCCACCGAGAAACATTATAAGGGCCAATGTGAACTAAGGAGCATTCCATTGTACTAGAGCCTAAACCTTAGAATAATTAGGATGGAAACCTTCCTAATCGATGAGAAACCAAAAATAAGAGACATAAGGCCAAAGGATGACTTGTGTTCCTTGAGTTGAAGGTTATTGGTACACAACAATTGGACTAGATTGCACACATGTTGTAGGTGTTCCTCCAAAATCTTAATGACGACCATAATGTAATACAAATAAATTACCACAATTTGGCCCAACAAAGGAAGGAATATAACATTCATGAGCCTTTGGAATGGGGCATGGGAATTAGTGAGGCCAGAAGGAATCACCATCCATTCATAGAGCCCAAATCTATTTTTAAAGGTTATTTTCCAAGATTTTGTAGCATCCATGTGCACTTGGTGATATCTTGTCATCAGATTCATCTTTGTAAGCTACTTTTCCTCTTTGCGATGATCAATAAAGTCTTCGATACAAGGGAGATGACAGTGATTTTTGACAGTAATCTTGTTGAGAGCCCGGTTGGATATGGCTGACATTTAGAAGTTGTTGGAATTTTCATTCAATTTCCTTATCCTCATAGGGAGCCAAGCAGTATGAAGGGGCATTAGGAAGAGAAGCACTAGGAATGAGTTTGATAGAATGCTCAATAGGGAATTGAGGTGGAAGGCCTTCCGAAGGGGAAATCACATAAGAAAATTCAGAGAGAACAATAAATGTATTAGGTGCAATGGATTTGGGAGTTTGATATGGCTTAATAGGTCACATAAAGCATAATGAGAGGGATTTATGGAGGCTTACTTGGAGGATGACATCTTGGCTAGCGATCAGAGGAGGAGATTTCAAGGATAAAGAGGTAAGAACAAAAGTTTGACCATCCAGTTTGAGGTGATACTAATGTGTGCAATAATTATAGATGGAAACACGTTGTTCCTGGTATGGGATTCCCAAAAGAATATCTGCACAATCCATGGGAGACACATCACAAAGGATAGAATCACAAAAGTGTCTAATGGAAAAGTTGATGACACAACATTATGTGACCACGAGGTGAGGTCCATCTTTATGAAACCACCCTAATTTATAAGGAGAGGGATGAGGGGTGGTGGACAGGTTTAATCGATTCACCAAATATTGAGCAACTAAATTCTTCTGATTGTCATTATCAATAATGAGTGTAGAAAGAGATTACTTGATTAAGAAATTGTGGGTGAACAGAGGGGAAGATGAGGTAGAATTATAATAAACAACCATAAAAAAAAACATGGGTCTCCAACCTTGGGATTGTATAAAGATATTTTCTCAGAAGGAGGGAGCGCTACAGATGAGTACTCGAGAGTATAAAAAAAAAGAGTTTTGGCAGTAGAAGGATTCTGTAGGACACAAAAATCGATGGTGTTATGGTAAGAAGACTTATGGAATGTGCACCATTTAGAAAACTTAGGGGAAAAGGGATACTTTGGAGAGGAGGGAGTGGAGGATGAGTTAGGAATAGAGTAAGGGGATTTCAATCAAGGGGATAGATTATGCTCAACTGCTAGAGCGCGAGGGAAATCCTTATCCAGAAAAATACTGTAAAAAATATCTACCTCCCTACGTAAACAATTCAATAAGATAGAATTAAACTTCACTATGAGTACCTCTTCGGAGTCCTAAATATGAAGCTGGATGCAGAGCCTAATTAATATTTCAATGTATTACTACATGGACTGGCCTGAGAATTGGCATAGCTGAAACCAATGATCCATAAGATTGTGAAAGTACTTAGGAGGATAGAATCTGCTATCGATAACTTGACAAATCACTTCCCAAGTGCCAATAGGAGGAGTAGAAGATGAAGTAGATGCTTTCATATTGACAATGAGATGGGTCCCAATGGGTAGAGTATCCGACCAGGCCTAGGAAATGCCTTCCATTTGCAAGCTATCAAAGCTAACAATATGAAGCTTCTCCTCATCAGAGATGTCGTGATGAGTATTGAAGTATGTAGAGAGACTTTTAATCCAGGAATGCACAATTTCCCAATTGATCTACCTAGATAACTTAAGAAGTTGGAAGAGTGGATCCATCTGCAAAGGAGCTAGAGTTTGACACTGTAATCTAATAAGCTCATGAATAGACAAATCCAACTCTTGGATAGGGGAAGAGTTTATAGAAGAGTCATCATCATTTTAAGTGTCCCTTCTTGGAGGCACGATCTTCATAAAATAATGTTTCTCCTATCCGTATCTGAAAGATAGTCCACTGAACATTAGAGAGGAGGAGGGGAAAAACCCTGGTGCACCTTTCGACTATAAACTGAGTGGAGAGGAGGGTATTTCCCTAGAACATCTCTGAAAATATTCTTGTGCTAAGAGAAGGGGGGGGAGGTTCCCTACTGCAGCTCTTGGAAGAGAGAGAGGAGAGTGAAAATAAACCCTAGTGCATCCCTTACCTCCAAAATAAAAAATAAGAAAAAATTCCAACGCTAGTGCATCCTAGGAAACAATATGTGTTTTTCTAGAACTACCACTGAAATATCTGACTACTGGAGAAAAACCACCTTGGATCAGTTCTCTAATACCATTTGATCTGCAATAATGCATAGAAATATAAATAACATTCATAGAGAAAGACAAGAACAACACACGACATGAAGAAGCAAACTGAACCATTTGTTTTATATAGTAGAATAGACAACATTTATATAGAATAGGATAAACATACAATGGTTCTTATCAAATTTGTGTCAATTCTAGCTAACCAATAGCTATAAAAGGTCCCAAACCCTAACAACTATATTAGTTCAAGAATTGTTGGTCCTTGGGACTTTTGCCCAACCTCTGAGGTAGAGATGTGCCCCATGTGGCTTTTGTGGTGAAGTGCACTGCATATGGAAGGAGGTGCAGCTTTGTGGTAGCCCCCTGCTGGTATACCGCAAGATATGTTCTCTCCTCCTTGGGGAGTGCACCTCCCAACCTTCCCATATCATTAAAATATGCAAGTTCATGAATTTATTTATTCTAAGTTTCATCCCCAAATCTAGTACTAGCAATAAGAGGTTGGTATTTTATTCGAATATCAAACCTTATCCATAGGAGAGAATACTTTCCAAGCTACTATCATTCCTTTATTTCTAATATTTTGGAAGAACATTATTTGAACAAAGTTCAAACCACCTATGGATCTTTCTCTACTCTCTCCAAGGTTTTGAATGAGATATCAATCACTCAATTTTGAGTTAAGAGACAAAATTCAACCCTTTTGGATTAGTTGTTGGCATCAGAAGATCAACATGCGAGTAACCAATGATCACCATTAAATCCCATTAAAAATGGAATATCATATAGTAAGCAACAACATATAATAACAAATATATCCATAATGTTTATTAATAAGAATTATTTTCCAATGAAAGGATCCCTTATTCATGGACGATGAACGAGGGATAATGTCTTAGACTTTCCACTTAGTACCTCTCCAATAATTCAGTGAAAAAATTAGGAATGAATAAGAATGAGCCTACATCTAATGTGAAATATCACATATGTGATATCTCTCAACCAAAGGGAATCATATCACAAGATCAACTAAATGTAACATAATTCAACATCATATATCACTAAATGTCACGCACATACCACATAATTAACACATGTACCATTATATCGAGCATTACAACTTATCTCCACTAAATCATGTGCATATAATCTTCTAAATATTTTAAAGGTGCAATACATTAAGTCACACATAGTAATCCTTGAACCCTATACATTACATAATATAATCACAACTAGGAACCCACACACAATGAAAAATGCACCAAATCCAATGTAAAACTCATGTTCTAATAGGATTCGCCTCATGGTTGTGTCTCCCTTAATTCCTTTCAAAGGGGAACACACAACATCTAAATGTCATTAGCACTGCCTAAACATAATTTTGAGTTAGGGAACATATGATTCAATACACGAGGAGATTCAATGGATGCAATGCCATCATTCATGTCAAGGAGGACATTTTAGGGGAAATCATATAGGATTTTCTCTAATACCCTCAAACATGCATGCTTTTTTTTATTCCTTCAACATGTCCCTCTTTCTTTATCCTTATCTAATTTTCATTCAAAATTTAGTTTATGTTTGCATTATAATATTTTTTATTACATTTACATCGATAAATTAACACATATAATTGTGAGTTAAGTTTTATTTGAATCTATTTTACTATGTTGCAAGTCATTCCATGGAATGAAAAATGTTTATTTTTTATAATGGAAAATTATTTGTAATGTGATTAACCACAATTTATGATTTTATTTTTTCTATTATATTAACGTTGATGAAATATAGTATAACAAAGTCCCAACAATTAAGATAAAAGGGTAACAAACATTTATAATTTAAACCTAGCCAGAAAGATTATAGACATTGAAAATTTGAGCTAACTACTATGATGATACATATGGACCTAAAAAAATGAAAATAGATAAATAAATTATAAAAAAGAGTACTAATCAATGATTCAATAAAAACTAATTTAATATTCCATAAAAATATGGCTTTCTCTCACATTATAATCCTATACAAATCCTAACATCTTATTCATACCAAAATCGGGTATTTGTGTTCCTAGTGGATCCTTAGTACAAATGCTATTTCATTTTGTACTTGAATTTATTCACAAATTATGGCCTCTAACTCTAAATAATGTAAATTTACCTTATTTTTTTTGCATGATGCCTTTACTTTTAACCCTTCATCAAAATTTAAATCCTATGGTGGAATTCTTTATTGAATTATTCACGTAAAACTATTTTCATATAATCATCCAAAATATTATAATGCTATGAAATAACTATCTTCATAGTTCTAAAGCAACAATTCCCTCTCAATTTTGAATTAACTCTATCTCTCAATTTTGCCTTAACTCTATCTTCGATTACACTCCAAAAAAAACACATTGTCTTTCTCCTATGGAGCTGCTATCAAGCTGCCTTGATCAATTTATGCTTTTCATTAAACTAAGATTTTGTTGCATGCTATAGTAAAGAGGGGATTTATGTGAATTATTAAACACTCCTATAACATGGATACATTCAAAATCATGGACGGCATGCACGTTCCTTGTTAAGAGACACTGGATTTTTTTTTAAATATATTTTTAAATAATGTATTAATTCTTGGAGTTTATTGTATTATACCCAAGTAACTTGTTATATTGAAATGGATAGATCATTGAGAAATTTTCTTTAGATAAATAATGATAATTGTATTTATATATTTGGAAAAAAAAA
>JZKD02S1670489.1:19072-45715 GCA_000966675.3 Picea glauca
TATGGTTATTTAAAATCTATATGGTAGAAATGTTAGTTGGGCATTATTTTGGTAATATTTTTTATTTGGAAAAATCAATAAGAGTGCGAACTTAAAGCTGTATATAGGTATTTTTATGAAATGGGAATGTTGATCACAACTACATTTTCCTTCATTGAGCATGATTAACCCTTACTGAAACCTATTCTAGGATATAGTTATCACAAAGCCTTATTTCCTATGAATGGATATCATTTAAATTAAATAATTAAATTTTTTTAAATGGAAGTTAGCGATGTTTCACCATTAATTTGAGGTGTCACTCCATCTTGATTAGTGACTCTATTAATGTTTTTGAATGAATAATTCCATCATTTTTTTATCTTATCAACATGGTTACAAGTTAATAGGTGGAAGAATCCTATGGTACAGGAAAATATTACATCATAGGGTTGTAGTATCGATCCTTGACATGCATGGTCAACAACCTTGTGCATTAGTCCTTAATCACTACATTAAAAATGTTAGTTAGACATCCATATTTAATGTTGAACTAGAAGCACCATCTATTTAGTGTTGTTTTTTTCTAGGTTAATCCCCCATCGATAGGACATGTTGTTAATGATGATATTCTTCATGAACTTAAACCTTATATTACCATAACGCATGATTTGGAGAAGTGAACAAAGCTATATTTATGTCTTCTCAAAATTGATACTCTTAAAATCCTTCCATGTGTCTTTGAATAATCTTGAGAAGGTAATACTTTAAAATTGTTGCTAAATTGTAAATGCATAGGCCTTTTACTAAAAAAAAAAATGGATATACTTATGAGGATTATTTTATGGCTCTTTCCGTTATTTATCCTAGTAGTGATACATTATTTCTTTTAACTATTTTCATTTATGGGTCATGAAGAAAACAAGTATCATGGAGACATTATTTCTTTTAACTATTTTCATTTATGGGTTATGAAGAAAATAAGTATCTTGGAGATTTTATCTATCACTTTTTGTTAATAGGTGATTTGGTGTTACTTGATGCACATGTTGAATCCCTCTGAAGTGTTTATACTAAAGTCCTTTACTTCTACATTCTATACGGGGATCCTTAACATGTCCCATTGGATCATAGTTTATTCTCTATGGGTGTCCCTATATGATTATATACTCGCACTTTCATGTTAATGAGTCCATTCTCCTTGGAAGCTTAGTTGTTTTGCTTATATTTTCATCCTTTCTGTGATATACATGAGGATATAAAGTAATAATAATTTTTACATTGCATGGATGATTTAACAATAATTTATTAACTTATCTTTGCATATACAAAGTCCACTTTTATTAGAACCCATAAATTCGAAAAATATTGAAATAAATGGTGAGTGCATTCAATATTAACAATGTTAACATACTTTCATAATATAATCACACCATCTTCATAATAATTACAAGAAATTGGTCTCTCATAAGTTCCTTTGGATTGTTCACAAATATGTTATCCACGTTAAATAACAATAGTAGAAACAAATCAAGTTAATTCTATAATCCCACAAATTTGACAAGATTGTCATCGATAATTAATTAAGAACAACATCATAACCTATCAAAAATCCATATTTTATTATAAAATTGATAAATACCATAACTGGAAATTGTCAATAATTGTTTGTAGACAAGATTGAGGAATAGAAATTAAATTCCTAATATAATATTTTATCTATATAATAAATTGATATGTCATTTATTTTGTATGATTCCTTCATAGATAGTCTTTATCTTCGACACACCTTAACAATTTGACAACTATAATTAAATAGAGATATGTAGTCTTTATCTTCGACACACCATAACAATTTGACAACTATAATTAAATAGAGATATGGAACTTAAATTTCATAGTGTACTCTTCCTAGTATGTATTCAACCTAAACCATCATATTCACTATATAGTATCATAGAGACAATAACTTATTAAAGGTTGAATTTTATAGGTGTAATATGCCTTTTCTATGTCTAAAAGTAACCTATTGTTCATATCATTTTCTTTTTTCTCTACTCATCTCCAAATTTCTATTAGTTTGAAATGTGAGTAAGTTCATTAAAGCCTCCTTGATCTATAAAATAATTATTTAAATCACATGTTGACACCTAAAAATATTACTTCTTTACATTGTTGGCACCTAAAAATATTACTTATTCACATTGTTTGCACCTGAAATCTCCAATGTTGGAACCTAAAATCTCCACCTAAAATATCCAATCATTACTTTATAACGAAGCCTTCACCATTATATTAGCATATGATGCATCATCTCTTTATATTTCAACTAGTGCACTAAGAGATACTAAAAAATTGGCATGGATCTTGATTCCAACAACTTCACTAGATTATAAATATTTGTTCATCATCAAATATCTTGCAAAGGGAACAAGAGCTTATCCCCTAAAACTATGAAAAAATGTTAACAAGATATGAAATATGTTTAATATAGGTAAAATATTAAAATGACATTCACACTCTAGAGTTCTTTAATAAAATGGGTTAACCTCCATCTATTAGTTTTTTTATATATTTTTCTATCTATTTATTTTATCTTTACAAATTGACTTACATTATTTCCAAAATAAGTGGTAGTAGAGGAACCCTTTCAACAATGGGGTTTGGATTTTGTTGGTGAATTCAAAGACAATTCAAGTAATGGTGATCGGTGGATCCTAACAACTACATACTATTTCACCAGATGGGTCGAATCTATTCCTACAAAAAAGGCCACCAAGGAAGTAGTCATGAATTTCTTGGAAGACCAGATCATAACTAGGTTCGATGCCCCTTCCAAGATCACTACAGATAATTCCAAAGCGTTCATCTCTTATGCCCTGATAGAATTTTGTTTCAAATATGGAATTACCCTATCCCATTCCTCCAACTACTACCCACAAGGAAATAGATTAGCATAATCAACCAATAACAACCTCATGAATATTCTGAAGAAGGTTGTTGGAGAGAATAAAAGGTCGTGGGATAGAAAAATAAAATACGCAGTATGGGCAGACCGAATAAAAACAAAAACTTCCACATGATAAACTCTTTTGAGCTGGTATATGGACTTGAAGCAAAGCTTCCTGTGAACCTCCAGATCCCTATCCTTTGTTTTTCTCAACAATACATCACAGATGCAGAAGCAATCCAAGGAAGGATCAATCAGCTGATAGAGCTAGATGAGACGAGGAGAAGTGCCTTGGGTCAAATGATGAGAAATCAAGAAAAGATAAAGAAAACCTTTGATAATAAAGCCAAGGAAAGAAACTTCACCAAAGGAGATCTTGTGCTACTGTGGGATAAGAAAAAGGAAAAACTTGGTATGCACAAAAAATTCGACAGTCTATGGGGAGGCCCTTATAAAATCATAAGTTGTGCAAGTATCAATTCTTTCAACTTAGAGACCATGGAAGGAGAAATCCTGAAGTTTCCAGTAAACGCTTTACATATCAAGCGTTACTACCCCCAGAGACTTGACTCCATAGGTAAGTTCAAGTAAGTATTCATTCTTCGTGTATTATACCATTTGGATTTCATGTTAGTTTTCTTCCACACTTGCATATTGATTGTTTTATTTCACTTATATATATATATATATGTGTGTGTGGGGGGGGGGGGTGGAAATACCACCCCTTCTTTGTTATTGATGCCTCTATTGAGTTGAGTAGGTCTACAAGTTATGCCAGAGATGCTGAGGTTCTCATGCACTCTATGGTGAGCACATGTCTCCGAGTTGGAGCCAGATGTTTTCCCTGATTTCATGGGATAACTAGGAGATCATGTCTGGAGGCCCACAAGTCCTAGACATGGAGTACCGAGAGCAGAATTGACCTGAGAATGGCCCTGGTTGGCCCATATTTCTTCTTTTTCATCAGACTCGTCTTGTCAACAGGAGCAACATCCATCACCTTCGGCTTGGATTTGTATCGGATAATACTGTTGCTCCATGAGGTAAATGGTCCAGGTATCATGGTATGTGTCACTTTTGATCATTATAACCTTTAGATATATGCATATTACTCCTTTTATTTCTAACAACTTCTTGGATCTTACATTGACCCACTTGACCATTGTTGAGGGGATTGAAATCCTGCCCTAGCAAGCCTGTACCCATATGTTTTGGTTTTCCACCAGAGATATTTCTAAAAATCCATCATCCACTCCCATCATATCATCACTCTTTCATCTTATCTCCCACTCCTCTGTCCCATTCCCCTAGTTTGGGAATTAGGATGATTTGTTTGTAGGGTTGCACCTTATCTCGTGGGAAGAAGGGGCTAAAGGCCCAGAAGGTAAAAGCAGTTGGTAAAAGATAAAATCCATAAAACTGAAACCTAGAGATGCCTCGCCCAGGGATCCCCGAGAATGCAATAAAAATCCTCTCAGCAAGAAACAGGAGGGACCATAAGAAAAATAACAAAACAAGACCTGGCCAAGAGGATAGGGGGTCTCATCACGAGCTAGCCTATTATGTTCATGGGTACCTAACAGCATGCCATTGCAACTATCTGGTTACCACGACAGGGCAATGACCTTTGTTTGCATGGCCAAGGGAAAGGGGGTCTCATCACGAGTCAACCTTATCACCTCTGTGAAAGTGCTTGTGGGTAACACTATTAGCTCTAGTCACCATGCCAAGGCAGTGTCCTCTATTTAGTCCTTCAAATAAAAAGAAAAAAGAAAAGGAAGAAAAGGAAGAATAAAGGGAAGAAAGGGATTGGAAAAATTGCATCCATGACGGGTATAGCTCGCCTTCTACAAAGGCACCCACAGGTAATATCATGAATCCCTTTCTCTCACTCTACTCATATGTCTGGACATCCCTTGTCCACATCACATCGTTTTACATGGCTTGTATGATACCCCTTGGAGACTTTATTTTCCTTATGGATACTAGCCCAATAGGGTGTCTTGTCTATTTCTTCAACCTTGTATTGTAGGTCTTTGTAATATTTTTGAGCTATTGGATGATATATCAGGGTTTTTATGCATATGTTTGATAATATTAATGATGAGACGTGATTAACATTGCTATGATCCCTGTGACTAATGAGCCCATGAAGGGCAAAGTTTTTGATGTGCAGGACCATGCCTAACAGATAGGTACCAGTTGGACCGATACACATGGGGAGATGATTAGTTTAGACCTCCATGGGGCCAAAGAGCCCATCAGATGGTTGTTGGGACCCCATCAGGGGCAGAGATAGGACAATGTTTGACTGAGTTTTTGCACCTGAGAAGAAGAAGGACGTTCCATCAGGGATACTTTGGCTGAGCCCAGCCTAGGGGGGTTGACCCACTTCCAGTGGAACGTTTCCCTTTGATGGCCTAGGACGTCACCTAGGAGCCATTGACGTAACCTTTAGCATGTGACAGTTTGGGAAGGCAGCTGGCACGTGTGGCATGATTGGGAGGCCCAAAGAGGGCCAATGTTTTTTCATTTTGTGCTACATTTGCCCTAAAAGGGGCTAACGTTTCCCTTAGTAGGGATTGATGTCTTGCTTATGCTCAGTTAGGGATTTGATTTAACAATTTAATGTAAAAATAGTGTAATTTTGGTTTGTAGCCTTCTCAGCTATTTTTAATGACCTAAATTTAATTAAAGGTCATGATACGATATATATTGAGCAGTTTTCCCCTCATTTTGACATAAGACACAACTAACTCTCTTGTGAGATCCGATTTTTGTGCCCTATTTGGGGTATTTCATCTTTTAAGTGAGGCCCACTTGTTGAAGGAAATATTTTCTTGGCATTTTTGGCATTTCTCTTGAAGGAAGGTTTACAACTAGGGTTTGCAATGTTATTTCTTCATGATATGTAAGTGTTTTTTCTACAAAACTTCTTAATGGAATGGTTGTAGGCTTGTACTCTTGCATTTATTTATAAACTTTGTTGATTTTAAAACCCTAGGTGACAAGCACACAAGTAGGTCCTTGTTTCATGCTCCCTAAAAGAGAAATTTTCAGCCATTGAAGAAGGAAGGAAGAGCCTATCCTTTGCTACACTTTTTTACTTCTTCCCTTGTGCTAGCCATGCTTTTAAAAGTTAAGAAGGAGGAGACGTCCTAGGCCTAGGTTATCTACACCTAGGGCCATCCTGCTTCTAGGGTTTTGTGATAGGGCCTTGCCATTGCAAAACCCTCCCTCACGTTTCTCTCTTGTCTTGACTTATCCTTTATGCTAGCCATTTTGCTAAGTCTAACCTGAGGAAGGAGGAAAGAGCATGAGGCCTTGCTTAAGAAACACCAAAGTGAGCCTCTTTCCCCTAGAGTTTTGATTCTAGGGCCCTGCCATTGTAGCACCTTAGAACCCTTCCCTCTTGTCCTCATCCTTTCATCCCTTCAACTTAGCGTCCTCTCTTTATTTGACTCCATTTACCCCTAGGCACTGATCATAGATCCACAACATTGAAGTGATAGTGCTCAAACAACTTCTTAAAACTCTTGAATTTGAAACCCTAACTAACTAGAAAACCCTAATTAGGCTGACGTCATACTTGGATATTCCATTTTGACGCAGCATATGTCTCTAATAAGCAATTAGATGATGTTTTAAGAGCATTTATTGAGTAAAGGGATTGATTAAATACATTGTTGGCTACATCGTCTCAATATTTATTGATGAATTGATATTACTCCATTGTTGTATTGATAAATGTTGATCTCATTGATATCTATTGTTCTAATTTCTTACATATTGATGTCAGATAGTTATATGAAGTGCTAACCCATTGAATTATTGCCTGCATATATTATTTTGTTATTGTTTTGTTCTGGGCAGGTGTTCTCATTTGGGGCTATACTTAATCATTTGCTGAATAGTCAGACTATCTGATCTTGGTGGTAACCTGTGAGGAAGAACTTTTACTTTGACCTTTATTATTTGGCCTCTTCAAAACCCTAGGTTGTCGGGGACGTCTGCCCTGGGCTAACCTCCCTGAATAGAAAGAACCTCCCCATTATGGTTAGATTGGGTGGGGTAGGTTCCTGTTACGCCAATTTGGCCTCTACCCTCTAGCCATTTGACCTAGCTACAAATTGTGCGATAACATATCTCTATCATGGAAATGTCACAAATTTTTTTCCTTTGAATAATGTTAGGTCAATGTTAACATCAATTTTGAAGGGACCATGACATTTAAATATTGTTGATTTGTATCATGAAAATGTCACAAAAATTTTGGAGGGATGAGATTCACTAAGAAATTTGTAACATAGAAATAGGATCAAATTCATGCTCTATATAGTTTGAGCTCATCTAAGAGGGAATCCAACAAGTATGTTTTGTTGAACTACTTCAGAAAACATTTGTCACAATAACGTATTTAAGTCATAATGACTAAGAAGTTAGGTAGTTCTCTTAAGATGCACTAATAATCTAAGTAGATATGAAAATGTGAAGTGAAAAAAATAAAGTGAATGTATTATTGGGAAAGTGAATGATTATTGAGCTTCTAAAGAGGATAATAGAATTAAACAATAATTAAAATATGTGTTATCACAATAAACCATGTATTGCAAGTGCTTAAAGAAAACTTACACTTTCATTTACAATAGTGTTTGTACTTACATCATTCTCTGACTGAATCAAAAGTTTTCTTTTAGTAGGGGATTTCTAGAGTGATTATGAAACATATGTATGATATAGATGCCAGTTATCACACCTCTATTTACAAATGTGTTTGAACATTTTCAAACATGAATTTGCCACCTGCTTCATATGAATCAAGCAGTGACTGAGATTTACCCTTAGGAGCATTATGGTTTAAATCATGTGGCATTCCACCCATGATTTTCATAGGAACAATGAAGACGTTGAGGTATGAATATCTTAAGAACCCTCAAACCTATCATCCACTCACCCTCTCCCCACCTATCACATATCCCCCTCCTCGATACAAACTCTCATCTCCCGGCACCTCCTCTCACCTCTCAACACTTGTTCCATTGTCGCTCCACATTACCTCGCCTCATCGCATTTTTCTCTCGCCACATCATCACGCATACATTATATAGTGCTATGGTGCTACAAAATTGTCTAAATTTCATACATTATTATCATGCCACCTGAAGCACTCATATTGGTCATGGAAGAAGATATGCAGAGCCACTAGGTGTTGGGATTGACTCTCAGAAGTCGTGGGCATCGTTTGAAGCATTCATGGGTATGAGGTCTCATCCTGACCCCAATGAAGGTGGTTATTGAATATTAGGGTGGCATTTGAGACCTCGTCTCACCCCATAAATGGAAAACATGAAGAGAGTGGCCATGAACGAAAACTGTCTATCTGAAGTTTCCTTATGGACATATTTTGTTGTAAAGCACATAACTGCGCCTAGCTTTCATCTGACATGAGGAGGTATGCATGATATGATAGAGTAGGCACTGAATGGAATCCTTGAATGCATGGGTCCGATCAAATTCCTCGTGGTTGCAACATTTTTAGTATATATACATAGTTTTGATATTTTGTTAAGGTCGAATGGTTGAACTAGGCTCCCTGCTATCGTAATATTTTGATGAAGAACATCGGTTCTTTGGTTATGTCTTTATTTAAGACTTCTTGATTAATCTAATTCATATTTGTTACTCCATATTATTTGCCTTCGATACTGAGAGAGTTCATAATTGACTGATTCACAACGATTGTGTTTGATTATAATGTTGTTATGATTTCTTGCAGTTTCCTTAAAATTTGAATCCAAGAGGATCTTGTGTTTAAGTTTGTATTCCTTAGGTTGTTGGAAGGCCTGATGTTCATGAAAAAAATATACACTTTTCTCACCAAAGTCTTCCTCCTACTCACCTTTACTCCAACTTACTGACTGAAGTTGATCCAAGACCTCAATTTCTTGCGCATACTAGTCCAGATTTTTGAGTTAGAATGTTATTTTCATTGAGTCTTCTCCATTTGGCCTCTTAAAACTCATTTACATTTATTGTATAAATTGATGGGTATTGGGCTTACCTTCTATGCAATCTGAGGGTGAATTCTAGTGCTAACATTTTTGGTGTCGTTTTTGGGGACGAATTGAATATTTTCCATGTGTAGAACGATAATGAGCTTTTGATTCTGAAGGTGCATCAGACATCAGATCCATTGAAGATTGTGTTGGCACCTAGACACTCCACTATGGTGACTGCATTGTCTCGACTCCACTGTTTTAGTGTGGATTCCATTTAGCTACACCAGAAGCCCCCTGGGAGAACACAACGATCAGATCTAGTCTTTGATGGTGAACAAAGACCAACCACAATGATTCTTCATATCATTTACCTAACGACTCTATGATTAAAAGATCGATCGACAACTCCACTAGTTCGAAATGGACAAAATCCTTTCTCTAAGGTTTTCCCCTTTCAATTTCTCATCCATATATGGTTATGCACATCCATTGCTAGCCATAAATGAATGGGATGATTATATTCTGAGATTCAGAGGAAGCGAGCATGATGATCCCAATAAGCACTTATTCAATTTTCATGTATGCATTCTTGAGCATGATTTTGTTCACGAGGATGTCTTGATCAAGATGTTTAGATTTTCTTTAGAGGGATATGCTCGTGAATGGTGTCAATATCTCCCTGCTGCTTGTATCCATTCTTTGAAGGATTTTCATGATGCTTTCACTTCATATTATGAGAAGATTTACCCATATCATATTGTTTTGGATGAATGTTCTATGAAGTTTGGATTTTACATCCAGTATGTGATAGAGTCTTTCTCGTGTGATGAGTCTAGTAAAGATATGATTGAGAGAGAAATCAAGGATAAAAATAAAAGGGTTTCACACTCACCTGCCCCTGAAGAGTATTCAGAAGCAAAAAGAATAATCTTCCAACCTTCTTATGAAAGCGTAATCTCCTACCAAGAGCAACGTGATGGAGAGGAAGAACCATCCATGGATATACATGAAGAGAATCCTTTCTCTCATCGAGAAGATTTTATTGAAGTAGATAAAGGAGAAGTGGATCAACAATCTGCATCAGCCCTTCACTCATCTATGTTTGTCACAGACATTCAGCCAGATGTGAGAAACTGAAAGACAAAACATGTTTTTTGTTACCAACCTAGTAAGTTTTTTCACCTATTTTCTGATCCTATGGGGGAGTACACGGAGTTTCATTTTTTACAGGTATTGAAGCCTCTGAGCTTTATCTTGCCTTCAACACTAGGAGGAGTGATGAAAAATGTAATCGATCTGATGTCATAGTTTCATTATTTTTTATTAATCAGTGACAGAGTAAGCAAGTTTTTAGTTAGGGTGTTACCTGATTGGCTCTGGTGGAAGTCCACTTTCACCTAGCCCTTTGTAAAAGTCATTTATCTTGGGTGTTGTACATAAATAACCTCCATCAAGAGCATGTGTGTTTTCTTTATGTTTGTAAGCAGGGTAGTTTAATTTGTCATTATGTAGTCTTCGACATATATCAGAGCATGACTCCACAACCCAACAATAAGGCACTAAAACTGCAAAAGGTGTTCTTAGAGCTTCATAGGGATGTCTCTATCCCCCATGGATCCTATATGTTAACACATGAATTTGCCACCTAATTCATAGGAATCAAGAACTGACTAAGATTTACCCTCAGGAGCATTATGGTGTAAATCATGTGGCATTCTGCCCATGATTTCCATAGGTAGAATGAAGACGTTGAGGTTTGAACAACTCAAGAACCCACAAACTTTCCCTCCACTCACCCTATCCCCACATATAGCATCTCCCCATCCTCGATACAACCTCTCACCTCCCGACACCTCCTCTCACCTCTCAACACCTGTTCCACTTCTCCTCCACATCACCCCACCTCAGCACATTTTTTCTCTCGCCACATCATCACACATGCATTTTGTACTTCTATGGCACTACAAAATTGTCTAAAGTGCATATGCTAACATCATATCCCCTACAAAACTCATATTGGTCGCAGAATAAGATCTACAAACCCTCGAGGCACCAGGATTGAATCTCAGAAGTCATGGGCATCATCTAAAGCATTCATGGGTGTCACGCCTCATCCTGACCCTGATGAAGGTAGTTATTGAAGATGGGGGTAGAATTTGAGACCTCATCTCACCCCATAAATGGGAAACATGCAGAGAGAGGTCGTGAAGGAACACTTTCAATCCAAAGTTCCTTATGGACAGATTTTCCTGTAAAGCACATAACTGCTCATGGCTCGCATTTGAAATGAGGAGGCCTGCACATTCTAACAGAGTAGGTGTCGACTGGAAACTTTGAATGCAGGGGTATTATCATATTCTTGGTGGTTGCAGCGCTTTTAGTATATATTGGCAGTTTTAATATTTTGTTAAGGTCGAATGGTTGAGCTAGGATCCCTGCTATTGTAATATTTTGATGGAGAACACTGGTTCTTTGGCTATGTCTTGATTTGAGACTTCTTGATTAATCTAAGTCAACTTTCTTACTCCATCTTATTTTCCTATGATACTGAGAGAATTCATGATTGATTGATTCACATGGATTGTTGTGACTGTATTATGATGAATGTTTGATTATAATGTTGTTATGATTCCTTTTAGTTTCTTGAAATTTGAATCCAAGAGGATCTTGTGTTTAATGTTTTCTTCCTTAGGTTGTTGGAAGGCCTGATATTCACAACAGACCTCTACACTTTTCTCACCAAAGTCTTCCTCTTATTCACCTTTACTCCAAATTACTTACTGAATTTGATCCAAGACCTCAATTTCTTGCGCATACCAGCCCATATTTCTGAGTTAGAACATTATTTTCATTAAGTCTTCTCCATTTGGCCTCTTAAAACTCATTTACATTTACTGTATAAACTGATGGGTACTGGGCTTACCTTCTATGCAATCAAAGGGTGACTTCTAGTGCTAACAACACCTACAACAATCTTTGGTTGATTTAAATATAAAATATATCCAAGTACAAAATTTATTATGATTGAAAGTGATTATGTTCTATAATCAAATGAAAAATTCCCCATTGAAATAAAAATTTTGAATTGACGAGAAAATAATACAAATCCAAACATGTCGATAAATAAATATGCAATAGAATTTTTAGGATATATTTTCATTTCAAAATCACTCTAGAAATTTTGACTCGTCCAAATAATGAATAAAGGGCTATTTTTAAAATATCATCCTTTAATAGAATATTGTCTTTCCATGTCTACTAAAATTTATTGAGATGAGATAAATGGATTGATGCTTTTACAAGATTTATTGTCTTATGTTATATTTATCATTGATGCATAATAAAATGAGTAAATTGGAAATATAAGTTATTTTAGTGAACTTGAAATTCAATTTATGTAACCATGGATGGGGTGTCGACTTGAATTCATGAACATAAACTTGATGGATGGTATCCTAACCACTTGGTGGCACGAGCCTCCAAAAGGGTCCATGGAGGATGCCTCCTATCTCCAATAAGGCTTGGACATTAACAAAATCCATATTCTGAAGTGTGAGAATATGTGGGTGCAACCAATTTACGATATCGTTGAAGGGATGGGAAATTAGTGCGATCAAACTCCTATTGTTATGGAAATAAGTCTGCACCGTCATCTATGTTATATATAGATGTTATATAGGGGTGACCTGAGCATAGGCATAACGACAACCTTTTAATTCAATATTTCCCCTAGCTCACACTTTAATTCACATATGTTGGCTCTAGTTAAAAGATTATTGTTCTCCCTCTAGGGTGCAAAAGAGGGTGCTCTTTTCAGGGAAAGAAGATTTATCTCAATCCCACATATCTGTAAAAGAGGGTGCTCTTTTCAGGGAAAGAATATTTATGAAGTGGTTCTCTCTTCCAGTGATCTGGAGAGAGAAAGGGAGGCTCAACCACTCCAGAATTCATTTGTGAGTAGATAATTGAGCATATAGGAGGAAAATATTATATGGGGATGCAAAGTTGAGTGGTAAGAAGTATAAGTTGAATTAATGGGTGATATTTCTCACCCAAACCCCACTCTATTCATGATAAACAGGGTACATATTTCCACACCTATCGGATCAAAAGGAACTGATGTTCAAGATTTACCCTTTATCCCCCTCAAATATCCACCAAAGGAATGGTGCTTTGATAATTCCTTGAGCAAATTTTTTTTGAAGGAAGAGCATTTGTAGCTTCTATTCAAGGTTTGCAGTCAGGTGGAAGAATTAAAATTCATAATTAAGCAATTGGAATAGAGAATATCATTGTTACTGGCTCTATATTTTTTCCTTGATTACCAAAGACTTGTTTCAAACTTTTCCACATAGGATGTAATTCATCTGAACATCCCAATTCCTCTGCCACCGTGCAAAAGGATTCTCCTCTAGATGGACATGTTTTGCATTAAGTTTAGTAGTGGTTATTGATCTATACATAGTTTTTATTTCATCTTTCCAGCTCTGGACTTAAATAAGAGTGATGTTTTGATGTCAATAATATTTCATAGAGAATGTATTCCATCAGAACATTTTCTCTTTTTGACCCCACGAGGTTAGTTAAATACAAATTGTGATTGAGTTGGGTTGATTTCCTTTCATGGAAACCCATGTTATAGAAAGTTTTATGTTTGCATTCATTGTTTTATAATAGGTAATACATTGTTTTCTTACTTATAAAAAAATTCATTTTTTTTACAAAATAAAACTAGAACAAATGCATTTCAGTGTTTGTTTTTCCCTTTGAAAATGACTCATACCAATGGTTTGGAATAGTGTTTCTTGTGATCTAGAGTTCAGGATAGGTAATGAATCACCATACAAGGTCATATTATCTTGAAAACATTGATGAATCATCATTCTTGTGAGATCGTTACTACCATATATTGCCTTTGATTACCATCTTGAACTTGAGACCACTCGCAACACTATTTTGCATTGCTCGTAATGTTTTTCAAAGGGAATAATCGAAGAATTGTGGTACTAGGATTGCATAATAAAATTATCCAACATTGATATATTGATGTTTCTATTTATTTCTCCACAAATACTTTGATTTATCGACATCTTGCGTGAGTGGATTTTACAACAAAATTTACCACAAAACATTGATATATAAATAGTAGGGACACCAATGTTATTTCCTTGATACCAATTCATTTATGTTGTCAACTTCATTACAATTTCACTAACTTCAACAAATCAATATAAATAAATGAATAGTATTGGTCTTTCTCGTTGGTTTAACAACTCCTAGTAATGTCAATTTAATTACTTTTGGAGTGATAGTTGGAAAACATGTCTAGACAAATTAACACTGTTAAATGTGGATATACAAATGCTATTTACCTTAAACATTGACATATTCATTTTCAAAAAATACATCAAATTAAAATAAAATTAATTTAAGATTAAAAACAAATTAATGTAGAATTATTTTCTTGAAATATCTAATTTCAATGTGTAAGTGTACAAATTATATTGTCTAAACATCATTTTTGAAACCAAGTTAATAGTAAAATAGCACACCAAAATAGATGTGTAACAACACATAAAATTCATATCAAATTAGTAGTAAAAAAACTACACAAAAAAGATGTCTAACAACACAAAGTTCTTCATACCAAATTTAGATGAGGGCCTTTCCAAAAATAATCCAAGTTTATAACATGAAATTATAAATGCAATTACAAATATAATAAGACTTTGGTGAAATTAAAATAAAATGGAAATAAAGAAACACCAATTATATTACTATCAAAAAGAAAATGGTAAATATATAAAAGCTAAAATGTGTAAAAATGTTTACATTGAAAATAACATGATTATTGTCACAACCAATAACATAAAAAATGCATATTTTGTATTAGCGGGAGCATTTTGTAGCAGCTCTTATCTATTGTCTATCTTCTTGGCCATCTATTGAGCATTCCATATCGGCATCTTCATTGTAGCAGGTTTCTCTATTTNTTTTGTGTCAGCCTATTTCAATAGAGAATGATGGGGTTAAGTGATAAAAACCTCCATGACAACGAAAGGCATATCTAGACAATGAATATATATATATAGTTTTGTGTGAGCCTATTTCAATAGAGAATGATGGGGTTAAGTGACAAAAACCTCCATGACAACGAAAGGCATATGTAGACAATGATTTTCATGTGATTTGCAATGATATCTTTGGAATTTTAAATTTCTCACCAAACATGGAATTCAAATGTAACAATTGTTGCATATAAATAAAGGTGACGGATAATCAAAATATATGACTATAGTTTATTATTGTTAAATGTTATGTTCTTTGGTATTTTTCAATCAAATAAAATGGCAGATAAAATGTTTTTCAAACAAATAACACATAGAGCCAACGGAGAGAACTAAGTGGAACGTCTAGACAAAGGATGATAGATGGACCGCTGGACCACATAAAATGTTTTTCAAAAATAACACGAGGAAGATAAATTGTAAATATTTTGAAAAACCAATAATTTTGGATGACAAGTTTCGACAATTAAGTTTTTGAGAGCTATTGCTACCTTAAAATATTCCCTTGATGTAATTAAGGTATCGAACAACTTGACAAAATAATTAGAGTCCCACTCGCATGTGTTCTTATTTACCATGGACCCCTCTTTCATTGCGTTGATGATGTCATCCACATTGCCTTAAAATCTACATATATCACAATATATATCAAAAAGTGTTCTGCAATGATCATTTAAAATACTTGAATCTAATTTATTACATTAATGATGTCATCTAAGTGGTCTTATATAAAATCTGAATCAATATAAATAAAAGAGTGTTGTGCAATGATCATTTAAAACACTTACAATACTTACCTCCCCTTTATTACATTGATGATGTTATCTAAATTGTCTTACTTCGAAGCTACATAAATTATATTATAAATCTAAAAGTTTTCTGCAATGGTCATTTAAAATAATTTCCATGACCTTAAAATCATTGAAAATGCAAAGAAAAGTAATTGTCTTCTTCGTTAGAACCTTCAATTCATAAGGTTGTGTATATATGTTCACTCTCGTATTATTTTGAATTTTAATTTTAAATATTGAAAATATGATGATCATTTTTAAGGTGGTAAAATTTATTTTTAATTAGTTGTTAACGATTAATTAGCATACCTATTATTCATCAGTATTTGTGAATACAAGTTGATTTATCATTATTATTCAATGAAAACCACATCATTTGAAATGATATACTGGTGGTTTATAAGGAATTATACTTTCAATCCTACCATGTGCCTTTATGTCTTGGGTCTTTAACATGTTTCCTTGACACCTAACATTTCATCACTATTTTTGAATGCAAGTTGATTCATCACTATTAAAACCACATCTTTTGAAATGACCCACTAGTGGTTTATAAGAAATTATACTTTTATTCATGTCATATATCTTTATGTCTTGGGTTTTTAACATGTTTCATTACGTTTGAGGATGACAAGGTCTTAACCAATTGAAAATAGTTTTAGGTCTTACTCTAGCACCAAAAAGTAATCTCACCCTTAGTAACATTCACAAGAAAACAAGTATCCCTTATAATCATCATTGAAACTATCTTAATAGACTTATCTACCTTCTAATAGCATGTAACTGTAATCCTATACATACAATTGAGATAATACCTCAATTAAAATTTAACACACACATATATATATATATATATATAATATTCATAAAAATGTTTTTAAACTAAATAAATTTTACTATTCATACTATTAATGATTATAAAAAATTTCTTGATGTATTAAATGGAAGAAATGATTTTTTATTTTACATCATACATAAAATGTTTTATAAATATGGAAGAAATGATTTTTTATTTTACATGATACATAAAATGTTTTATAAATACAAAACAAATATTTAATGGACACATTAAATGATATATAAATAGAAAATAATAATGATTTTCCATATTAAATGGATACTTTCAATCGAATAAGGTTAAATATTTTACATTTGTTAAACAATATTTGTTGAAATGTAAATTTTGGATTGATGAAATTGTTCCTTTTAATATAGAGATAGATTTAGTGTTGTCAAATACTCATATTATAAGTGGATTTTGTCATGTTAATATTTGATTAATATTTATATTGATAAATATAAAATGAACAAACATTGAAATGGAAAGGAATTTTTTTTATAAATAACAAATTAATTTGGAAAAAAAACATTTAACATAACACTCATTCAATCGGGATAAACATTTATCCAATTTTAAATAATTATGAAAAATCAGTTGAAAAATAATGTCAATGTTTAACGTCAAATATCATCCAGTAATATAAAATCAATTTTCACTCCATACAACTTAAGGATAAATGATCCTTAAAACTAAATAATGAAAAAAGTGAAATGAAAAACAACATAAAATAAACTAATAAAAATACTTCCCACAATATACTTGTACACTTAAATTCTTAAGTTATGTACTTAACTTCTTTAGAAATATTACTAAATACAAAACATTGTCAAAAAAGCATTGGTAAGTGCTTCAATAAATTCAATTTTATTTCAAAATCCATAACATATTAGAAGATAAAATTGTATGTTAATTGAACATATGATTGATTCATAAAAAAAACTAATGCATATTTTCCTAAAAATATCACATATTTATCTTTTTCACATGCATCATTATGTGAAC
The DNA here is from genome assembly GCA_000966675.3 of Picea glauca. Classification (NCBI taxonomy): domain Eukaryota; kingdom Viridiplantae; phylum Streptophyta; class Pinopsida; order Pinales; family Pinaceae; genus Picea; species Picea glauca. Next base: position 36,703 of record JZKD02S1670489.1, read on the forward strand.
CCTTCCATAGATCATAAAATATAAAATAAATATAAATGAAAACAATAATATTTTGTGACATGGAAGACAAATTTTAAATTAAAAGATTAAACGATGAAAATAGATATTTTAAAACTAGTGGAGAATCTACATCATATGTTTGTAGATATCATGTACTACATAAAACAAGTGTTGCATGGAAGCGTAGTCCCTGCAAGATTGAATTATGAATAAATTCATAGGGATCGGGAAAACGTAGCGGAGGAAGATGGAAACCGCAATGGAGATGTGGCAAGAAACATGAAGCACAAGTGGTATCCATGCAGTAAATGGCATGTGGCCTCTAAAGTCCCATTTATTTTTTTCAACTATATAATCCATCCTGATATGCTCGAAATTTCCGTTCTTTCTAGTAGTGTGACTTTCTATGTTCAAAATTCTCATTCCTACCTTGCATGTTTTATCTCTTCAATGTATGCTTTCAACGTGTTAGAGTTAAGTACAATTTACATAGCCCATCTATCTTGTATGTCTCTATATGTGCCAGGACAAAAAACGTTATATGCATAACGGGAGAAAAAGATATGCACAAGAAAAAGATAATTCAAATTAAATAAACACAATTTCTTGACATTCAACATAGTTGAAGATAAAAAATTATGAGCACATAAATATAAAAGGAGATAAAAAATAGTTTTATTTGAAATATATCAAAAAATAATATTGTATGTTACATATTCTTGGAAATTTACATGTGTTTGTCATATAGACTGGGATTGGGGTTCTCACGTACCATAAGAGAAATATGTACAATAAATATGACTATGGAAAGAAGAAGTGGGGGATGGTAGAGTGTGATACCTGAAAAGAAGAAATTGAAATGTATCAGACATTGGCTAGACATTTATATTTAAAAAGGTGGAATAATTGGATTGATAAATAAAGTAAGATGTGATCAATATAGACTTACAGTGATGGTGCATATCACCCATTCTTTTATTTGCTTGTTGATTCCTTTTTATTGTTATTTTTGATAGCTACTAGAATCGTGCCAATTGCTTGTTTCCTTTCGTCAACGACCTGCTTCAATTCACTTTCAACCCATTCGTCAATGTATCTTGTCAAGGGGGTGACGTTGATCTCATTCCTATTTTTTATGTTGAAAAGTTCATTTTCTAATTCCCTTAGATTGATAKAAAGATTACACAGAGCCTAATCGGTTTCTTCATTTTGTACTGAAAAGTCGACTAGCCAGTTGTCCACATCATCTTCACCATATTCAAGGATGTTGTAAAACTTTTCTAAGGACAACACCTTAAAAATATCAACTTGTTTATCGAAGGCTTGCTTAGTTAAGGGCAAGGAGTTGACGATTAGCTTCGGGTCTTAGACCTCGTTCATCCTTCTAGCTAAGTATATTTTGGTCAGCTTCGTGAATAATTCTTTTTACTTTGATATGGCTTGCTCACATGATCGGACAATGAGATTCAGGTTCTTCACTTTCTCTTTCCAGCATGCATTTAATTGAGTGATCCCGTTTTTGGAGGGGAGATCTTGTTTTCTTCTTCTCGTTTATTTCATGTTGTTAACATGGGTTCCAAAAGGAAGGACCATGTCTAAATAGAAACGTTCTTCATTTTTTAAATCTTCCTGCAAATGTTCAAGCAAATTATGTTCCCTTGTTCCAATGAAATCCATACTTTGTGATGTTTCCCAAGCCTCAGTAATCAGTTCCATTATTTTCTTGATATTATTCTCTACATATCCTATACACGATGCGAGGAGGCTAGAGGATCCTTTTAACTTGGTTGCAGGGCTGGAAGGCATGGCTATTGCTAAAGGATTGGAAAGAAATGGAATAGGAATCAAAGCTTCCTCCCATTCCTTGACTAGTTCCTTCAGTCTGGCATTTTTGGCCTCACCTCCAATGGAATCATCAAGAGCATCTCTGGTTTCTCTGTGAAGTCGAGAGATTTGAGAAGGCCACATGTTTGCAAGGTTAACCTATGAACGATATTTCCTTTCTTATTTTTTATATCTCCCTTTTCAATAATTAATTTTTTAGACTCGCAATAAAAAAATTCACTCTGGAATACGAAGGATTCATCTTCACCAAAACATTTGGTATCAGCTATGTCCATTGGGAAACTATGTTGGATCTCATCTCTAGGCTCAACAAGGTTGCAAAATATGCTATCCAGATCAGTCTCAAGTTCCATGTTCTCACTCTCAATTTTGGGCTCTTCCACCTGCCCTACAATTTTTTTTCTCTTCTTCTCCATGGGAAGCTTGTGAGAACTATCAATTTTAGGGTGAGGGTTGTTATATCCTCCTCTGTTTGAAGAATTATGGGTTTCTTTCTTACTGTGGTGGGACATTGGTGCGATTATCTAGGATGTCATACTTTTGGGAGTGTTATCTGGAGATGGAACACTCTTCTCACCAGGACCTTTTCCCTATTGCTTGTACAATTCAGTGATTCTTTGCAATGTGTCTAGGTCACTAACATCAAAAGAAAGAGTGTTGTCTCTAGTGTCTCTGTTTTTTCTCAGGTGTTTCTAGAAAAAAGAATTGTCGAGGCCAACTGTAAGTAAATGTTCTAACAAACATTTATTAGGGTTGAACCCTCTTATCCTTTCCACATATCTTAGGTTCAAGTTGTTGAAATGGGTTGTTAATTTGTATATTTTGTTGGTGTTCCTCAACACGAAGTCCCCGACTCTCCAAGGCAGAGGAATGAACTAGTATTTTCTATTCTCATGGAATATATGCCACCGGTAGTTGTATTTCCTTGCCATTTTTGTAACAAACATTTTGTCCATAATGTGACATGGAAGGAGAGCACGATTTTCCTTGGAGCCAAAAATCCTTATCACACTGTAATTATCCATTTGTTCAAGTGCCCCCTTCCTGTCCAAAAACTTGGTTTCTTGGTCAGATATGTGGGGAGCATCTTCTCATCATAATAAAATTTTAAAAACAGAGACAAATTCATTAAAAACCTCATAAACATAGTGGGAGACCTTGTGCTTCCACTGGGCGTAGTACTAGAAGGTTACTTGGTGGAATTCCTAGTTTACCTTCTTGGACAGAGACAGTTTTGGAAACTCAGCAATGTGCTATAAAATTTCTTCTCCTTTTTGAAGCTTGACAATTGGGAACAGATTTCATGGGAAATTAGCTTCTCCCAATAAAAAATTGCTTGTTCCTTAACTGTGAAATACAAAATATAAATAACCATGCGGGAAATAGTTGTTGTGGATTCCTGTCCCATTATTCTTATAAACATCTAGTCAATTTCCTGGAATGGATTTATAAATTAAGTAACCTGCAATTTTGTGATATCTTCAGGAACTTCCATCAGGTTTTCTAGGAACTTGCACAAGAGGTCCAACCGATTATTATGCTTTCTTAGGAGCTGCTTGGAGTTTTCTCCTCTGAACGCCAATGTTGGCTCTAGAAATATTAACATCCGGTGGAAGACCTGAGGTGACAAAGAAATAGAAGAGTGGTCCCATAATGGAATAATTATTTGGCCTAAAATATATTTATCGCTGCACCAAGAGAACAAATCCTTACAGTCAAAAATTCAGGGACACGGCCTACACGAAAAATCCCAAAGGTCCAAATTATTTTGTTCTGGAGGGAAGGGGATGAGTAGTAAGAATATGCCCTAGACCACTAGAAGTTCTGGTCCTCAAGCCCAAAGATGTTCATTGTATCTCCACAAAATTGTTTTCGAGTTGGTGCCATAAGTGTATGAGAACATTTATTTGCTCCGGATGATGCTTTAAATGAACAATTGGAAGGGATAATATAACCCTCCAGAAATGTATGTTCAATCCATGTGAATGAAATCTCCTTGAGCCTTTCTCTCATTAATGACAATATCTATGGGTGCTTCATGATGATATTTTAGTAGTAAATCTTACTTATTGCATACTTAGAAGTGCTAAGGTGGTGGGTATGGCGGAGAGAAATTAAGGATTGGAGGTTTTGTGAATGCACCAACCCGACGATGTGCGAATGACATTCCTTGTTGTTTGAAATTAACACTCGAAAGGGATAATATAATCCTCTGCAAATATTGGTTTAATGCATATTAATGGGAGATGTCCTTGAGACTTTCTCTCATCAACGACAATCTATACGATTCCTGCATGATGAGTTGTTAGCATTAAAGCTTACTAATTGCATATTTAGAAATAATACCTTATGTGTGTGTGTGTGTGTGTTTATAAACAAATTTTTATTATAAACAAGTGAAAAGGTGACGGAGACGGGGAAGAGAATGTAAGGAATGGCCAAGTATGAAAAGCAGTCGAATAGGCTTCAAAATAGGGTTACAGGGGATACTCAGGAGAGGTGAGTGTCCGAAGGTCAAATTGTATGTCTCATAATTGTTCACTACAAAATGCGTAAAACGGAAGAGGGAATGATGGGGGAGTTCCACGATCAACTTGTATATTTGCGGAATTCCGGGAAACTAGCTAAGTATGGAATAAGGATACGATCGGTCGGACTCGATTTTAGAATTAAGGATTGAAGATTTTGTGAACAGGCCAACTCGACGACGCGCAACCGACATTCCATGATGTTTGAAATTAACACTCGGAAGGGATAATATAACCCCCCAGAAATATTGGTTTAATGCGTATTAATGGGGGATGTCCTCAAATATTGGTTTATCATTAAAGATTGATAATTCCATACTTAGAAATATGACTTTATACACACACACACACACACACACACATATATATATAATTATGTTTTTATAAACAATATTTTTTATTATAAATAAGACTCTTATAAATATATGTAAGTATGAAAAGCAGTCAAACGAGCTTGAAAGTAGGGTTGCAAGGGATACAGAGGAGAGGTGAGTGTCCGACGAAAAAATTATATCTCTATAATATATGTGTGTGTGTGTGTGTGTGTGTGTGTGTGTGTGTGGGTGTGTGTATTTATAAACAAATTTTTATTATAAACAAGTGTGAAGGTGATGGGGACGGGGAAGAGAAAGTAAGGAATGGCCAAGTATGAAAAGCGGTCGGACAAGCTTCAAAATAGGGTTACAAGGGATTCTTAGGAGAGGTGAGGGTCCGATGGTCAAATTGTATGTCTCAGAAATTTTGACTGCAAAATGTGTAAAAGAGAAGAGTGCATGATGGGGCAGTCTAGTGGTCGGTTTGTATTTTTTCGAATTTTGGGTGTTGTTTCCAGGTCGCAGAACAATGGAAGGGAAATATTGAGCTCTCCTTTCAAAAGAACCCACAATCGAAAAATTGGTTAAGTATGGAATAGGGAAACGGTCGGTGGGACTTGTTTCCACTAATATATTGAAATTTGTAATAGATATCCCATTACCTGACAAGACCTTTTCTACATGCATATCGCAGAATTATGGGTATTGTCTACAGGTTGCGAAACAATGAAAGGGAAATATTCAATCCACCTGTCCAAGAACCTACAAGAAAAAAAGTCGCTAAGTATGGAATAAGGAAATGGTCTGTGGAATTCATTTTCGCTAATATATTGTTATTTGTAATAGATATCCCATTACCTGGCAGGATATTTTATGCATGTTTATGGACAAGTTGTGTAGGGAAAGTTATTATGATGGTCTCCTCGAGGCATGGTGAGTTGTCAGCATTAAACCTTAGCTATTGCATACTTGGAAAGAAGTGTGAAGGTGGCAGGCACAAGAAACAACAATTAGGAATTGGATATTTCGTGAGCCGACCAACCCGATGATCCGCGAAAGAGATTCGAAGAAATGGCAAAGTATGGAAAGAAGATGAACAAGCTTCAAAATGGGGTGACAATAGTTTCACAGGAGACGTGAGGACCCAACGGTCAAATTGTAGGTCTCGAAAATTTTGAGTGGAAACTGTGTAACACAGAAGAGGGTATGATGTGAGATTTTGGTTGTAAATTTGTATATCGTGGAAGTCAGGGTGTTGTTTGTAGGTCACAAAACAATGGAAGTGAAATATAGAGCCTGCATACCTGAGAATCAACAATTGGAGAAGTGGCTAGGTATGGAATGGGGAAGTGTTTGGTCAGAGTCGTGATATAAAAGAACGAGTGAAAATGTGAACTCGTGATTTCATCAACTTGTGAACCTAGACATTTTTGGAAAAAACAACTAAGTAACGAGAAAGAGAAAGAAGAGGGGAAAGAGAAACGAGAATTTGGTTAAGTATAGAAGAGGGAAAAGAAGGGATAATATATTCAAATCTATAATAGATATCCCATTTCCTAGCAAGATATGTTTTGCATGTTTCTTGAGAATTTGTATACTTATTGCATATAACTAGAAATAAGTGTGAAGTTGGCAAGCACAGGAAACATCAACTAGGAATTGGAAATTACCTGAACTCGCCAACCCGACAATCCACAAAGGAAATTCCAATAAATGGTCAAGAGCTGAAAGAATTCAGACGGGCTTCAAAATAGGGTGACAAGGGCTCCCGAGGAGACGTGGGGCCCCAATGGTCAAATTGTATGTATCAAAACGTTTGAGTGAAAAATGTGTAACATAGAAGACGAGATGATCTTAGAGTCCAGAAGTAAATTTGTATATCATGGAAGCTGGGGTGTTGTTTGTAGGTCAAAGAACACTGGAAGTGCAGTCCGCCTATCCAAGAACTCACAAGAGAAACAGTCGTTAAGTATGGAATAGGGAAACAGTCGGTGGGACTCATTTCGCTAATATATTGATATTTGTAATAGATATCCCATTACTTGGCAAGATACTTTCTGCATGTTTCTGGACAAGTTGTGTAGGGACAATTAGTATGAATGTCTTATGGAGGCATGGTGAGATGTTAGCATTAAACCTCAGTTATTTCATACTTGGAAATAAGTGCAAAGGTGGTGGGCACGGGAAACAACGATTAGGAATTGGAGATGTCGTGAACCCACCAACCTGACGATTTATGAAAGAGATTCCAAGAAATATCCAAGTATGGAAAGAGGATGCACAGGATTCCCCAGGAGATGTGAGGACCTGAAGGTCAAATTGTAGGTCTCATAAATTTTGAGTGAAAACTATGTATCGCAGAAGAGGGTATGATGCGGGAGTATGGCAGTAAATTTGTATATTGCAGAGGTCTCGGTGTTGTTTGCATCTCATGAAACAATGGAAGTGCAATCTAGAGCCCACTTTCCCAAGAATCCATGATCTGAAAAGTGGCTAGGTATGGAATGGGAAGCGGTCGGTCAGAGTTGCGATATAAAAGAACGAGTGGAAATGTGAACCCATGAGTCTGCCAACCCACACAGTTAGAAATGTTCAAAAAAATAACTATGTAACTAGAAAGAGAAAGTAGAGGCGAAAAATAAACGAGAATTTGGTTAAGTATAGAAGAGGGAAAAGAAGGGCTAATATATTCAAATCTGTAATAAATATTCCATTTCCTAGAAATATATTTTCTATATGTTTCTGGAGAAGTTGTATACTTATTGCATATACTTGGAAAGAAGTTTGAATATGGTGGGCACACAAAACAAGGACTAGAAATTAGAAATTTCTTGAACCCGCCAACCTGACGATCCGTGAAAGAGATTCCAAGAAATCACCATGTGTGGAAAGCGGTTGGACAGGCTTCAAAATAGGGTGACAAGGGTTCTTGAGGAGATGTGAGGCCCCGACAGTCAAATTGTATGTATAAAAAAATTTGAGTGCAAAATGTGTAACACGGAAGAGGGGATGATGTGGGATTTCGAAAGTAAATTTCCATATCACAGAAGTCGAAGTTTTGTTTGTAGGTCACGGAACAATGGAAGTGAAATTTAGAGACCGCACGGGAGGGAAAACACGATTGGAAAATTGGCTAGGTATGGAAAGGGGAAGTTCTCTGTCGGAATCGTGATATAAAAGCATTAATAAAAATGTAAACCCGTGAATCCACCAACCCACACAACAAGACATTTTCGAAAAAAATGGCTAAGTAACCAAAAAGAGAAACTACTGGGGAAAAATAAAGGGTAATTTGGTTAAGTATAGAAGAGGGAAAAGAAGGGGATAAATGAGAGGGAAAATAAAAAAGTGGAGGGCAATTTTCATAAGAGGGAATTGCTCTCAAACAATCCCCATTGTTGCAAAATAATCATTTTCTAGTCCAATATTTTATCCACTTACTCGTTTTCTATTGTGCTTGTACCATTAAAAAGGGTGTGAGCAAATTCTTTGTTGAAGATTAGTTTTTATTGCAACTGTGGGAGTAATTGTGTTCTTGATACATTCTTCCATGACTTTGACATATTAACTTAGGTATTAAACTTCTTGCATGATGGGTTGTTAGCATTAAAGCTTAATAATTGCATGTCTAGAAACAAAAATAATGATCTTTAATTTTAATATTATAGTCGATTTCATAGTCCCATTTGACTACAACAACCATAGATCATTTTTTTTATTCACGAACAAGAAATTTGGTAATTTCATTAAGAAAGTAAAATGTGCTCAAATAGAGGCCAGGGGATGGACAAATAATAAAATGTTTCCTTTCGGATTAAAGGAATCAAGGAAGAAAAAGGGAAATAATAAATTGTTTGCTTAGCAAAGATGAGATGCGAATGAAATTTCTAGTTCGAGGCCTCGACTGTCGCATCATGATTTGGTCTTGCTATGTTCTATCTGCATTACAAATAGAATTGAATGTTGGTTTGAAATTGTTTGAAATTCATTTTTGTTTCCATAAAATCCTAATGGGATCGAAACAATGTATTGTCATATAATTGTTAAATGATCCATATCAGAACAAATTACTTGAGCCAATAAAATATTCAAGAAGTACGAGACTATCAAACCATGCCAATGAGAAGAGGTGTTAAATTCAACAAAGAAGCAACAACCAAGGTTCCAAGGAATTTTTTTTACTATTAAATCCATTAAAATATATATATATATATATTGGGCAGTGTATATCTATTCATAGAAATCTTACTGAGTTCTTTACACCAAAACATTGAACATATTTTTCATAAACACAGGTACAAGATCTACACAAAAAAAAAACCAAAA
>JZKD02S1670489.1:97004-107345 GCA_000966675.3 Picea glauca
TCATTAAATGGAGGAAACTATTGGCTGAAGATTCTGCTTGGAAGATGAGTCTTTTATACAGAAGCATCCAGAGTTACTCAAGCGTTGTAGACAACACTTGTCTCAAGGGGAGGGGCATGTTAAGCCCTAATATTGGCTCATTACCCATTAATTGGGGCATATTACATTAGTAATGTTATTTTATTTCTGTCAGATTTATTCCATTAGCTGTAATTATACCTCCTAGTCTCCTATATATTCCAAGGAGACATTGTCATTTGGAATCATCTTGTACTTGAACATTTATGTGGGGTAAAAGGAGGTTTCCCCCTCGAAGAGGATTATTATATGAAATTATCGCTTTTTCAAGGTGTTGAGTACTTATTCTGAGGATTTTCTATGCTATATTGATATTTGGTTCCTAACAAAATGTAAATGATTCGATGCATTTAATAACACATTCATTATGCTAGCAATGTTGCACGCCAAACATCATAGAAACTGAATAATGCAATTTGCAATCCACAGAACACCACTCTTTCTAGCACCATCTCAATATCCTTTTCTTCTACAAGAACATTTTGCAAAGGCAAGTAGGTATGGTCCAGAGCTAGAAAAAGAAATTGGAGCAAAATTTAACAACATGATAGGCGGGCATGAGACATGCTCTAGATCTCTACTTCGTCAGACATGGCAAATGACAGAACCACATGTCCACTTGCAAGTGCAGGACCTGAACACTGCAAAGTGAAAAAAAAAATAGCTCCAACTTTCAGTGCAAGACCCCAACCCTACAAAGACGAAGTAAACAAAATAAAACAACAAGAAAATAACCAGCGAGCAAGCATGAATAGGCTCAACTGCAGCCCCAAGACCTCAAACTCACAAACTTGAGCCAAACAACAACAAGCAACAACTGTTGAACCAAAAAACCAGAGAACAAGCAACAACCACTAAACCAATAAACAACATATGTATCTCCAATGATTACCAAAATGCATCCCAAACATAGAAGGAACCCAAAACATATGACAAGCATGCTAGTAGAAATAATCAAACATTCTTACTTGAAAACTGCAAACAAAATGAAATTATGGAATCTAAACTTAATCTGAAATGATGAACAACAGAAGTACAGGTCGAATTGTGGGTGCAACACTTGGACCTTGCAAAGTAAAAAAAACCAGCTCCAACTACACATGTAGGACCCCAACCCTACAAAGTTGAAGTAAATAAAAGAAAGCAACAAGCATCAATGGGTCCAATCACAGGCAAAGGTTCTCAACCTTGCAAAGTTGAACCAAACAACCACAAGAAGCAACCAATGAACCATTGAACAAGAATCACCTATCGAATCAGTAAACAATGTATGTATCTTCAATGATGACCAAATTGCATTCCAAGCATAGAAGAAGTATGAAACATACAATGGCTATGCAACTGGCAGTGGACAACAATATTGTCCAAATTCACTGCAACATTGTATGGAAAAAATCAAGGAAAAATGTACTATGAGAAGCCTATTTAGGTAAGCATTTAAGGTTATCAAGTTGTTTAAGGGCCTCATGGTATGAAAACATTTAAGTTGTCAAGCATGTTTAAGGACCTCGCACTATGTAAACATTTAGGTTGTCAGGCCTATTCAAGCACCTCAAAAACACTGTCAATGCTCTAAACCTTTGGTATGTAAACATTTCAATACAAATACAAATAAAAATAAAATGACATATTAATATGAAGTCAACGAATTATCGATCACTATAGTCCCTCTATGCCTTTGGAAGGGACTAATAATAATAAAAACATTAAAAAACAGTGTCAATGCTCAGAACTTTTGGTATGTAAACATTTTAGTAAAAATGTAATAAAAATTAAAAAAGAGCATCTAAGCTCAAAACTTTGGATATCTAAACATTTAAAACATTGGGAACAATGAATCTGGCAATAAGACTTGCAATATATTCTCCAATGTGACAATGACATATAATGTTTTTTTTATTATATAAAAAATAATTTTTTTACTTCTATAGTATGAACAATACAGATGATGCGAAAATTTATAGTCAAAGGACATATTAATATGAAGTCAACGAATTATTGATCACTATAGTCCTTCTACACCTTCGGCAAGGACTAATAATATCCAGAATAAGAGAATAAATGCTAATTTGAACAAGTTATTCTAAAAGAAATGTATGACTTTCTTGAAAAAGCATCAAGCCCTTGTGCTATGAGATTTTCTCTTTTATAAATTCATTTCCCTAACTACTTTTATACATACAACTTTATGTAAATGTTAACATTTACATGAAAATTTGCATGTCATTGACTATCGTGATGACTTATTCCACTCATTGAATTAGAGATAGCATTTAATCTTTTGATTTACGACTAGTTGAGACTTTTTTCCTATTGAAGATGAAACTTCCTTTTCCTTAGTTGGGGCCCCTTTATCTTTGGATGTTACATCCTTGAATTTAGGAAGAATACCCTATTTTTACATTGATATAATCTCTTCATTATGAACAACAATATATGTTAGCAATGGAGTCTTGAATTTATAATGTAGTATTTTGTTCCATTCATGTCCCGAGGGAATAGTATAGATGCACATTTTCTTATATGAAATATCAAGATCAATAAGAAAATAAAATTGGATTATTGGATGTACTTGCTATAGATCCTTTACCAAAACTAAAAATCAAAAATCATGAGAAAATGAGTCAATGATCTATTGTCTAAATGAAATGTTATCATTTTAATCAATAAAATATTTATCATTTATCATCACAACAAGCTATCAAAGAAGTCTCGTAAACATGTCTTAGAAACATCTAGAGCTCCTGTGTATAAGGGAAAGGTAAATAATATTTGCAAATACATACAAATTGATTCCTAAATTTCTTTACTACTTCATTAGAGATCCTGTATACATGATAAAGGTAAATAATATTTGCAAATGGGTACAATTTGATCCCTAAATTCCTTTAACACTTCATTGACATAAGTAATCTTGTGTTGCAAAGCAACAACTAACTCTTTCTTTTCACTTACTCCCTATATTGAGAATGATATCACTCTAATCATTTACCCATGTATTCCAAAGAATTATTTGGAAATGAATTAAGAAACTAAATTATTTGTCCACTTTCCTATGATTTTGATGGTATATCAAGAAACAACTTGTTAATTTCAATCTATGCATTAGCTATTATAATAGTTTCACAATGATGAGATAGCTCAAAATGTGACCCAATGACACGCATTTGTTCTATGATCTCGTCCAATACTTTCCACTTTCCATTAATTAAATATTTTTTCAATGAGACTTGCTTCATTATTTTAATCAATGGTTTATCCAAATCATCCAAAGATTTTATTAGCATAGATATTTCCTCATATTTATGTTTCAATTAATCTTTTGGTCCTTTTAATTATGACAATTTTCCTTTTCTCATTTTTTCAGTCTTATCTTTGTTTTATTTCTTCAAACCTTTGATTTGATTTGTCATGTTGTTCCTTGTTCCTTGAGATGTTTTAGATGTTTTAGGTTATCTTTGTTTTATTTCTTCAAACCTTTGATTTGATTTGTCATGTTGTTCCTTGAGATGTTTTAGATGTTTTAGGTGATTTATGAAACCATAAAAACACCCCAGAAGCTAAAGCTCATAATGACCTTTAAAATCATGTTTATATAAACGAATGTTATGAGAACTTCTTCAATTTCTCTCACTCTCTTTACTCACTTTCTTGAACATCAAACAATTTCATCCCAGATTATTCAAAATCTCAACCTCAAGAGGCATGTGACCATGCATATTTATAAAATTAAAATTTCAAGCGAGTAAGTGGGATAATTTTGAAGAAAAACAATTAAACATACAAAGCACCGCTTAGAATGAATTTTGTAGTTTATTAGAGAGGGAAAAATATGTTGAGCAATTGAGAATTCAAAAGTTACAAAAAATGTATAATTTCTATGAAAAAACATGCTTCAAACAGTTTTAAATATTCATACATCTAAATATATCAAGGTACCCTCTGCATCCATTCAAATACATAAGGAAATGACAAGAACTAGTCATGTTAAGATGAAATTAATTCCATTCCATGAGAAAATATCACGTAGTTACATTGAATATTATGTCAACTTGTTGCCTTAGCTTTTGCTAATCATATCTGATACAAGTAACCAAAATGGGAGAAATGGATTTACATGAAGACATATACCATGGAAGAAGAAGAAGATGGGTTTTACAAACTGAACATAGAATGGACTATGAATATCTTTAGGCCTACTACCTTCATTGTATGCTTGTGCTTGAGGTTTGTTTATCAAATATCTTTGAGTATAAGAACCTATTTAATTCCCTAAAGTGGTGACCCTTCAAATGGGCACCTTATACCCTGGTATAGATTCCTTAATAATGACAAAACCACTTCTTTCACCCAATACTTCTTCTTGATCCTTGATATAGTTGATTTATTCTTGATATCTCCTTTGTAACATCCCCAACCACCCAGGATGGGCCATGCCACCAATCGCAACTTATGTAGCCATAACCAAACATAATGTAACATCATACAACATACTACTGAACAAATCTGCTCCAAAAATATCACTGCACAGATTCTATACTAAACACTAGTTTGCATAAAATCACTTGAAGTAATGTGCTCATCCTCAAGTTGAGTTGTGCTACACTAACTTTCGTCCTTTTTCATAACTTAAAACATAACCAAAGTAATTAAAAACTATTGCACACAAACATAGTGATTTCACAACATTATTGTGCATGTAACCATCCTAGCATCATAGTCCAATTATTATTTCCTTGTGTACAAAGTCTACTTCTATGTATGTGCACATGACTTACATCCTCTTATGCACACATGCTACTTTCCTACACACCCAACCATTCAAACCTTTCCTTGAAGACTCATAAACAATATCAAAGGAAAACTTAATAAGAAATATTGTAAACATTAGTCATACTCATGCACGTCTATAAATATAGGCTATAACCGCCATACTTATAAGGAAAAGAAGTATTAAAAAGAGTAAAAGAAATTACTTATATGAGACAACATACAAGAATTAACCCATATCAAACACAGATAAATAAGAACATAGAAAATGAGGCAAGAACATAAAGACACGTATCTTGTATTAAAGTCAGAAACTATGCATAGAACTCAGACATTCCTCCTGTCCATAGACTTTATTTCTCATATACTTTTAGCAACAGGTCACCCCCGAGATGGGGCTTAACACAACCAGGTAAAAATGGTTCATAGTGATAGACTAAGTTCTAATACTCAGTGGAAATTCCCAGTCCAAGGTGCCACTACTGCAAAAAGTCTATAGTCTCTCATTCCCGACTCACCTATCATACCTAAGGACGTGTTCTCCTTCTCTACTGAAAATCCTCTCAGCTTCCCCACTTCCCTTTGAGGTTTCTAGAAATAGGATGGAAAGGAAGTCTTTGAACCCTTAAACTAATGTCCAATGCACCAGAGAACAATTTCCATCAAAATTATCACCTAGAGAGTATGCTTAGGGGCCTGACAACCCACCTCTTCAACAACAAATCTCTCACCAAGAGAGACTTCTCACCGGCCTGACAACCCACCTATTCAACAACATAAATATGAATAAAAAACATAAATCCCTTACAAAATTCTTTGTAGATAAGGGAATAGTTAGTTTCTCTAGACAATCCAACCCCTTCTGCATACCCAAAAAATGAATAATCCCAGAAAGAATGAAATCTCTCTCGAAATACACTAAGGACAACAATATATATTGGATGCCTTGAACTTGACACTTTTCACCTTCATAAGTAGGTTTATCCACTCGGGGACTCATTCCCTACCCTTGGGAAATTAGGATAAAATAATTATCCATAACATAACATTTTTCCAGAAATATTATAAAATATTCCCTAAGACTTAAGTCTTCCTCCTTTTCCCTATTTTAGTGGAGCTAGCCCCTCATCCTTTTCATTTGATCTGTCTATGCACAACGATGTGACAATATTAATAACTGTGATTACATTTACATGGATAGTTTCACTGGCCTATTTGTGTCCCGAAACACTAGCCTCAGAACCACACACGCTCTCAGGCATCAATATATATATATATATATATATATATATATATATATATATATATATATAAACTAGCTCCATGCACTCTAATAGGTAATTCCCGTGCAATTACTCAAGTGCAAGCAACACTCTAAAATGTGCACACGCTTTCATTGATAACAATTCTCCATGCACTACTCATGTGTGCACAAAACCAAACTAGGTGCCCATGGCTCACCATCCTAAATGCACAATTACATTTACAATTGATACCATGGCTCACCGACCTATATGTACAATTAAACTAGGTTCATATTAGAGATATTACACTACCCCCTCTTATTTATGCATTGTCTTTAGTGCATCATATACACATGTACATACACATTTGAAAAATATTCAAAAAGATGTGCATACTCTACCTGTATAGCATCCTCTCTCTCCCAAGTTGCACCCTCAGGATCGTACCAGGTCCATTGAATCTTTATCATCTCCATTGCTCGATTCCAGACCTATTTGATTTTCCGATCCATTATGAAAATCGGTCGCACTAAAAAATTCCCTTTTGGCTCCACCTGAATCACATTCCAATCAATAAGATGATTAGCATCAGGTAATTATTTTTTAAGCAATGACACATGGAAAACATTATGAATACACAAGGATGTAGGAAATGAAAGCATATATGAAACATGACCAATCCTCTCTAGGATTTCAAATTTCCACAATTGCACTCTACCAACTTAGAAAAATCCCCCAACTTCAGGGAACTGCGTATGGATTTAACTTTCAAAAACATGTGGTCTCCCACTTTTAATTCTCTATGGGTTTTTCCTTTATCTGTGCAGCTTTTATGCATGTGTTGGGTAGCCTTTAGATTCATCCTTATCGTTACCATCTTCTCTTCCATTTCATAGAGTAGATTTGTCCCAACTACTGCATGATCTATTGGGTTATCCCAGCTCACAGGTGTGTTTCACATTCTGCCATACATTGGTTCAAATGGACTCATCTTTAAATATGATTGATATCCTTTGTTGTACGAAAAATATACCAAATGCAAGTAGTCTTCCCATTTTTATGGTTTATCCATCACGTAGATCCTAAGCATATCTTTAATCACCTGATTTACTCTTTTTGTTTGACCATCTATATTAGGGTGATACAATGTGATAAAGTTCATATTTGTCCCAAATACTTTGAAAATCCCTTTATAAATCTTCAAGGTGAACCTGGAATCTCTGTCGCACACAATGTTTTTAGGTACATCATGCCACTTAGCAATTTCTTATGTGTATCTCTCAACAATGTTAGCTACCTTGTGTGCTAACTTCACTGGAATAAAATGGGAAGATTTAGTAAGATTTTCCACCACCACCATAATAGAATCATGTTCCTTACTAGTCCTAGTAAACTTAGTAATGAAATACATGGTCACAACTTCCCACTTCCACTCAGTAATGGGAAAAAGTTGTATCAAACCAACGGGATGATTTTGCTCAGCTTTGACATTTTTAAATTCGATACATCAAGCAATAAAATTTGTAACCTCATTTTTCATACTTAGCCAATTGTATTTATTTTTTACTATGACAATTGTCTTCTCATAGCCTGGATGTCCAACATAAGGAACTCTATGCATCTATGACAATAACAAACTTTTCAACTCTTTTTCATTTGGCACATAGACTCTGCATCTATGCATGGGGATTATATAACATCGTGCTCTTGCAAGAACATGTTATTGACTTATTATTTGAGGACACTTGCACGCAAGTGATCAAGTTTTAGTATATGGTTTTGTGTTCACTTATGTATTCTTATGATTATGTTGATGGATGATGATGTTATGTTATTTTATATCTATGTATTGACAGATGTTATTGATGAGTTTCCCTTGAGTGTGAAGGAAACTTGACGGATTGAGGATGCCACTAGCATCAATGGACCTCCTTGGACTCCATATTGATTCAGGGAGTGGACTATATTGGTTTGCGTATTTTATTTATGCATGTGTGGCCTATGATCAGGTATATTATGATGTTGTTTATGGATCAATGACAGTGTTTCGTTGATTTATGCAGGATGACGATTGCTTCCTAACCAGACCCACATAACAACTAAAGGGGCCATGCAAAGAAACCATATATTCAGGGAAAGGTGTGGCAGCATCCCTATCACATCCTACCAACACTCTCATTGTGGCTCAAATTGTAGGTTAACAATTACATAGTTCGATAGATCCACGATGTTGTGAGGGAAAAGTGAGATAATCGCTCACGAATATTCTAAGTGGCATGCAATAAGGAAGGGTACCTATTCCATAGACGCCCTTATCCTCTCACAAGGTCACTTGAATGGAGTATTGACTCCAAGCATTGGACAACTACCAAAACCAGTCAAAGGCGAGTGGCACCATTGGAGCACGTATGATGTGGGATCCCTTCTCTCCTCAGGGTTACACGACCTCCCGGTCTATCATCATTCAAAACAGGCAGTCAGATTGACTCATAGGGCCTCTGATAGACCCCAAATCAATTTACACAGGTCCCCATTTCTCCAAAGTACAGGTTCTTCCAAACACACAGGCTCTTCCTCGGCCCCTTTGAAGAAATTAAACAACAGGAACTAGCTCCTTTTTCTAGTCCCCTTCCCTTATATGACACCAGGATATGACCAGGAGCCTACTCAAAGGGCGCTTCAGAGATTTGGGCTCCAAGCATTTTCACCTCACTACTCGTTAATTGCTCTGAAATCTGAACTGGAGAAGTTCTGAATAGACGTGAGAGGGATTGACGGTCCCTGCTCCTTTTCTATGTCAACAACCCTGATTTCTTCGAGCTTCAAAAAAATATGAAACACCTCTCCACAAAACCTCTAGAGTGCTAAACCTATGAAGTAAAGGATCTCCCACCATGTGTCTCCAGCTAACGGACAACTAAGATCTGTTAGAAAACTGAGAGGGGGGGGTGACTCAGTTGTTACCGTGCTTAAACAATTATGGTTCTTTTAAACTCTTTGTAGAGACACTGAATGATGATCACAATAATGCAAGGAAATAAAAAATGGCACTTTCAGAATCATTCACATATATGAGAAACATAGAGACAGATATTTCCTGAGGAAACCCATGCAGGGTAAAAACCTCTTTTTCTTTATATGATAAGTAATAGTTACATTCTTTACAGTGTCATACATATGAGCACAAACTCATAATGAGGCTACAACCTTAGTTTTGCAAGTTGCAACTTTCTGAGAGAACCAACTCTCTGTTTTCTCTAGCACCCACTAGAAGGAAGCACCAAATCCCTTGTTTCTCTAGCACCAACTGCCTGGTTTCTCTAGCACCAACTCCCTGTGTTCAAGCACCCACTTGAACCTTTGAGGATACCATTCCTCCCTAGCTCCTCCAAACAACCCTGAAATATAAATCTTTGCTACTGAAACTTATTATAGTGATATGATGTTCAACAAGGGCTTACCAGACTCATCATGGGCGCAAATGTTTCATCAAAATCCAGTCCTTCTATCTGAGCATRGCCTTTACAGACTAACCTCTCTTTGTTTCTGATAACTTGTCCTTTCTCATTCAACTTATTCTTAAAGATCCATTTGGAGCCAATGATGTTTTTACCTTCGGGTCTTTGAACCATCTCCCATGTATTGTTTTTCTCAATCTGATCAAGTTCTTCATTCATTGCTTTAACCCAATGATCATCTATGCTAGCTTCATTAAAATTCTTGGGTTCCAGCATGGATATGAGAGCTATATGAGATTGTTCGGTGGTTTTGATTATCTTTCGCTTGGTTTGTACCCCTTTGTCTTTCTCTCCAATTATCTGACTTGAAGGATGATTCTTTTGAATGATTTTGGAGGAGGAATTTGTAGTTGACTACTGATTTGAGTCTGTCTGAGTGTCTGAGTCTTCATCTAATTCAGAGTCTTCATCTTTTGATTCTTAAACCTGTTCATCTTCATCTTTAGTTGTGTCTTCTGTAGAAGTATCATTACCGTACACCTCTCTTGCTGTGATTCCTTCATCAATTTTTACATCAATACAGTCAACCATTTTATGCAGCCTCTTATTATAGAATCTGTATCCTTTAATGTTTGTAGCATACCCTAAGAAAATACCTTCATCCACCCTATCATCGTATTTGCCGAGGTTTTCATAATTATTCTTTATGTAGCATTTACTCCCAAAGACTCTGAAGTGTTTGATTGAGGCAGGTCTTCCAAACCATAATTCATAAGGTGTTTTGTCACTTT
>JZKD02S1670500.1:12093-34246 GCA_000966675.3 Picea glauca
AAACAATGTATGTTGCAAAACGAGATTTTTTATTATGAAAAAGCACACTCTTACACACAGTTATAACTCTATTATACAGAGTTATTCAAATCTAACTATTTCCTAATTTAGGTGGTGTAGTTGAGAGAATATATCAACAAAAAACAACTCAATCTTACTACATCAATGGAAGTATTATCTCCAACACTGGGAAACCCAATACGAAGAAAACCCAGCTAGAAGGTGAGGCCTATGCTTTGCTCTTTTTTTCTTAGTTACAAAATGCAAATGTGTACAAAGAAATGGTCACTCACTATGGAGTTTCCATGGACATAGTGACTTGAATGGCTACTACATAATCTCCTACCTCATGTTTTATGCTTCAATATTCCACTCCTAGGTGCTTTGTTCAACTATGGAACAATAACAATACCAAAAGAATGGAACCCCTTTCTCTTCTTGATAGTTTTCTAAGGATAGGGATAGGGTCTTTACATGGATAAACCTTCAATTAGTGTTAAGGTTAAGAACACTCTAGAATCTTCTTGAAAATCCACATGTGAATGGGGAATAACATGGCATCCACTTGGTACCATGGTGATCAACAAGGTAGGTCAACTTCCAAGAGGCATAACTTCCACATACAAACTTTGATTGAGGTGATGTTTGCATGGTTAGAAAGTTTCATGTGTGTAGAATCACATTGAGGGGTAGTGAGCTATGCTCGCAAAGTTTTGACACAAAAAAGTGTCATTTGATGTCTTGAACTAGCTCTAGAAGGTTATAAACCCTCCTCCAAATCAGTCATGCAAGCCAATTCTTCCAATTTTTGTGCATAAAAAATACCAAAATAGATAACAAATTATACAATGATCCATTTTGAATCAAATATTTTTATTTATATCTAAACCTCTTATCTTTTATATTAAAGATACATATCAACTCTCTCTTTTTATAATATATGTCCAAATATTTTTATTTTTATTTTTATTAAACTTATATATCAACTCTCTTTTTATATATATCCAAATATTTTTATTTTTATATAGTTGACTAACAAAATATATTTTATTATTATTTGTATAAAATTTACTTTTACAATAACATACAACATACAGTGATATAAGCATTTGCCCACAACAAGATTTCTATTATATTAAATTGTAAATCTAACAACAAAACAACAAGCTGAACACCTAATTCTCGAAAATAAAAATAAAAATAACAAAGTTGATTACAAAGAATAACCGTTAAAGCTGATCTTAAGCAATGCATGTCAACCTCACCGCCAACACATTGACAAAGAGATATTCATGTATGGATTTCAATGTCTATTAAGAACTGTGTGCTTATTTAAATCAGCTTATTAAGAACTGTGTGCTTACTGTGAAGATGGATTCTAATATGAGAGTACAGTATGGATTATTTATATTATGGTGGTTTGATGGTGTGAGGGGTTGACAATTCCGGCAACTGGAAGAAGATCAAGATATGCATTCAAGATGCCAAGATCTGCAAGAGCCTTGCCTATCAGAGCATAAACGAGACCGCACCACAGTTTTATATCTGCTATTGAGGTGCCTCTTTTATCCCCTCTGGTTTCAATTGGTTTCCGATTCTGTGGGCAGAGAGATATATAAAAAATTTGGAGGTAACAATCTCAATATTTTCCACACATAAATCTATTTCAACTTCCAAAAAACCTTTTTAAACAGAGGCAATAATACTGGATTTATGGTTCCATAAGAATATTTCACTTTTAGTACTATACAATTAAGTTGTGATGACGATGGTTAAGGTTTGCTGAGATGGTTAAGGTTTGCTGAGATGAAGATTGGTTTATCATATCTTAAAATTATTTATATTTTTTTTTAAATGTTGTTTAAATGTTTCAAAAGTATTAAGAGAAGCATTTTAAAATCATTATACTTTTAATGATTTTAAAAGGTTAAGAATTTCTATATGAAAGATAATAGTAATATTGAAAATAATGAATACTTTGATAAACTATATATGTAAAAGTGGTTTGGGTTTTTGTTAAATTGAACTGTAATTGGCCGTATCAACTATATATATAAAAGTGGCTTGGATTTTTGTTAAATTGAACTGTAATTAGCTATCAACTATATATGTAAAAGTGGCTTGGATTTTTGTTAAATTGAACTGTAATTAGCAGTAAACAATTGAAAGTTTCCGTGTTGAATTTTCAGAGGATGATGTTACCTTAAAATTTCTAAGTGCATGTAAGATTGCAGATCTGTTAACTCCTACCCAATGCTACCAAAAACAATTAGATTATGAAGTGAATTAGAGGAAAATAAATCCCACACTCCAACCAAAATATAAGGGACGTTATGTTAACAGAGGTTTGGAATTTTTGGACGTAGTCTAATTTACTTGGTTGGAATTCGGTAATTGATAGAATTGTAGATTCTAACCTATATATTGTTTAGGTTACAATTTCGAACATCTAGATCAATGCACTTATTAATGGCAGAGACTGCAAAAACTGAGTAATTTCGAATTTCCAACAAATAGTGTTGTGCAGTGGAAGCACAAATTCAAACATATTTGAACGTAAATGAAACAAGACAGTAATCACATTCAAAGAACATAGCAAATTTAAATGGTAAAACTCTTCAAAAGGGAAACATATATTGGGTAATGATATTCTTATTGTTTAAGTGAGAATTACAACAGCCAAATTCAACATAGAACTATCTCTCATATACATTCATTCCACACTCGGCCTCTACGGGCTTACATAGATAATAGCATTTCTCCACAGTTACAATTAATGTGCACCTAAGCAATTTTATTTTTAGCTGATTTGATCAACTGAAGCCAAAATAATAGGAGCTAGGAAATCGGCCCATATCCTTTCAGTGGAAAACTAGTTGGCACAATTTCAACAATCTCCACGGTGTGCACAATTTTTTTTTGTATGGACTTTTTTCAAAGCCACTCCACCTTCATCAATAACATGTCTTGCAAAATGGTATTTAATAGGAATATGATTTGTCTTATTGTGATAAGCTGGATTTTTAGCCAAATGAATAGCACTTTGACTATAGCAGAATAGTTTACTTTGTCCTGCATCCTTCTAAACTTACCCAGGAAACCTTTTAACCAAATTGTTTCCTTGCAAAGATGTGAAACAGCAATATATTCTGCCTCAGTAATGGATAAATCAACAATGTTTTGAAACTTTGACATCCAACTAACAGGTCCATGTGAAAGACTAAAAACATATCTGGAAGTTGATTTTTTTTGTCCAAGTCACCTCCAAATCTGAATTGACATAACCACATACTAAAACACTACAACCACTATAGGTGATACAAAAATCCCTAAACACCCATTACAAAAATCCCTAAACGCCCATTTCACTGCTCAACAAATAGATTACTGAATATTGACAGAAAACTCTGGAAAAACAGCTGGAGAGTGGAGGGTTTTAGCGTGAGTTTAGTCTACGCCGAAATTTTGTGTGAATTGAAGCATTGGGGTTTGTGTTGTGTGTGCAGTCGGGATGTTGCAAGCCGCCAACGTCTTGCGGTTTCACGTTTGTTAATGCCGCCGTTTGGGCTGTTAAGGTGTCCTCTTCTGCAAACAATACGAATCCCGACTGTGGGCTTTGGAGCAACGATCGGGACCAGCTTTGCTATGGCTGTAGCGCATGCAAAGCGGGTGTGTTGGCAACTTACAACAAAGCAATTAAAAATAAAAACAATTTTATTTCAAAGAAGTGTATTAACACATTAGTTCAATTAAGGATTTGAGAGTTAATTACATAATAACTATAACACATTAGTTCAATTAAGAATTTGAAACTTAATCACATAATAACTATAATTAGTAAGAGGTATGGTGATTATGGGTTTTATCATGATGTGATTATTAATCCTATTAATTTTGATTTTGGTATTGAAATATTATTGAAAATTAGAATTTGAAGTGTTTTTCATATTTCAACAATAAAATTAAAAAATTAAAAACAACATTAAAGATAAGGTTAACATTAAAGGTGAACCTCAAGCCCTTGTATGTCATGGAAATAAACTATAAATAAATATGTATAGGAATAAATCAAAATTACATGAAATTTGTGAATTAATGAAAAGAAGATATGTTGAGATGAAGAGAATAAAGTTACATACTTGAAATTTCTACTTTGTAGATTCAAGTATGGAACCTAAGATAACCCTTTAATATGTTTAGTGTGATTTTTCACTTGTTAAATATATCTTACACAAGTTTTTCCTTTAAATTTTTTAAATTTTGGCACAACAATGGACTAGAATTTTATTTAACTAGCTTCTACAAAATAAAAATCATGTTTTTGTTTTCAACAATGAAAAATGCATTGTCTTTTTAAAAAAAAAATCAGCACATGGTAGAGTTGGTTATTAAATGCAGATCAATGCTCAGTAATACTATAAATGCACCAAAGTAATATATTTCAACTAAAAAAGAAGTGTAAACCCTGAAATCATTAGTGGGTTTGTGATAAAAATTAAGTGCACTAATGTTTCAACTAAAATAGAAGTGTAAACCCCAAAATCATTAGTGGGTTTGTGATAAAAATTAAGTGCACTAATGTGTCATGTATAAAAGATCCCATTAATTCATCTAATATAATGAGGTATGTTGATTACTTAAAAAGGGTCTTTTAAAGTTTGTTTGGAGTTTGGATGTTACATGTTTCCCACACTTTGTTTTAATAATTGATACACATGTTGATTTGGTTTTGGCTTAAATGTAGGGAAGGAAGTGGTAATATCAAATGGATGATTCTTTAAGTTCTTCATTCCATATATTTCCATATCCACCAAGCTATCATTTTCCCTTTGTAGTAAGTCTAGATTTTATTTATATTATGATTATATGATTGAATGTATCTAATTTGGGTTTGCATTTGAATAATTGTGCATTGACTTTTGCAAGATCTTAATTCAAGATCAAATTTAGATGCACAAGGTATTCCACCAATCCAAACCTTGAGCTCTTATCCAAATCAAGATACAATGACTAGACAATAAATGAAAATCAAGAGGCACTTTACCCACCCACATGCAACATGCCATCCTAGGCCAATGGTACTTCACCATGAACTAGATCTCTTTTATGAAACCCCAGTAGTATGTAGTTTTTTAAAGTGTAAAGGGTTGACTAACTACCCTAAGTGATATAGAAAAGACACATAGAAACACTTCCATATGCTCCTTTTTTAAAAGTAGGAATCCGAACCGATAGTGCTTTGTTCAAAATTGACCAACCCATCTCTTTATGTTAAGTCAACTAAGAGTTTTAGTGAGCCAATGTACAATAGTAATACTGCCCAAAACATCTCTACTACGAGGTTCAAAACATTGGATAATCTTAGAGAAAGAATTTCCAAGTACACAAAAAGGTCCATTTAATTATTAAAGGGTGGTGTGGACTTCTCTCTTCCTATCCAAATGCAAAGCAAACACCAAACCTGTGGCAATCATGCTTTGTATGGTGCTAAGTCATCTTACCTGCCTATGCCCAATGTTGGGACCAAATTCTCCTTTTGTGGTAATAATTACATGATTGCTTTAGAAGTCTAAAATAAATATTGAAAATATTAGGTTTTTTATCCTTTTACATGCATTTGTTCCTTCCAATGAGTCAATAGCACTTATGTTGTTCTATGGTCCTATTCATAGTTGTTATTATTACTTGATTATTATTAAATACAATTAATATAGAAATACCATGTATAGTATGTGCATGAAAAACTATTCTTCCAAAAAAATTGATAGGAAGAACGTGTTATATATCGATGGTTGTCCACACACTCATGACAACATTCTGAGGTTTATAAATAGTTGTATACACTAAGACAACAAAAATTTATTTATGAAAAGTAAGGATTAAAACTTGTCGTCGTGTATACAATACATAATATTTCTCTTAATAATAAGTTATTAATAAATTATAACTTTCATAGACCATGAAGTGTTCTTTAAAGGTGTCTTACAATATGTAATGTCAATTTCCAGGTGATCTCTCTAGAAGGACGACTTAGTAGCTTGCTTGATTCTCATAGGCTATAGTCGATAAAAAAAAGGGGGGGGGATTAATAGATTAATTATTTAATGTCATCTAAAGGGGAAAAAACAACATTATAAAGTGACATTGAGTAATTAAAAGTGAATTGAAGAGAATTATGAAGAAAACCTTATAAAGTCACTTTTAATTAATTAGTGAGCGGGAAAAAGAAAAAAGGGGGGGGGGATAAAAGAGAAATAGGAACTCATTTCTCTCATGCTTGATCATTTTAAAAATTGATTTGGAGAGAGATTTGGTGGTGTGTGATGGTTTTGGAGCGAAAACCTTGTGAAGAATTGGTTTTGGTGGTAAAAAATCCACCCTAGCTGATTAGTAGGGAAGATCATTCATATTTTCCACTTGCATTCATTGTTGAGGAGGTCAATTCACCTATTGCAATAGATTTGGGGTTTTGTGGAGGTTTTTTTCCCCTTTGTAGCAGTTGTGGGGATTTAGGGAGACCATATTTCTTCTGGAGGAGGTCAAGTTCTACTTCTGGAGGTTGTGTTTATTTAGCGGAGGCCGATTTTATATGTGGAGGTTGTATACTCTTGGGAAAGTCGAGTGTCTCTTGGAAAGGGGCCGAAGTTTTCTCTTGCAGGGGGTGAGTTTTTTGTGTGGGGTCTTCATTCTTTTAGGGAGGTCATGTTCATCTAGCAGAGGTTATGATCTTTGAAGAGAGGGTCTCATTTCCTTGTGTGATCGTCATTCTCCTTGGAGAGGTCAATTTTCCAGGTGTGGGGTTCAAGTTCTATTGTGGAGAGGTCGCATTCATCTTGTGGTTGTTTCTACACTGTGGGAGTTGTATTATTCTTGAGAGGTCGATTTGAACCTCAATAGGTGCCCAACATATGTAACAGGTCGGAATTTTAATAAAATCAGATCAGATTTGTAGTATGAATTTATTGTTGTAGTGATTTGTCTAAGTTATTTTCATTGCAATATTTCTGTCATAAATTGCATGCAATATAAAAACTCTATTTGGATTCAAACTCTTGTTTATCCATTGAAAACCACATTGAGAACATAAACCAACAAACACACAAACATAACAACAACAGCAAGGGGTTTTTACAGTGGGATTTGGACATGTTGACAAATTGTTTGATGAAAGTCATGAGTCAAAAATCTCTAAAATATAACAGCAGTAAATAAAAATTTATATCGGCAGTAAGAGGGGATATTACAGTGGTATTAGAGATGGTATTATTTCCAGCCTGTGAGTGCATGTTTTAATGTTCTCAAGGGATGGGGACTACATTACATACAGGATACAGAGAGGTGTCGATAACATATTCCATTTAGAGTCAGAGTCAGAAGCAGAGGGAAGCATGGGGGACAGAAATAAACAGCCAGGGGACAATTCTATGCATATTCTAAATGACTTAGAAATGGGACATAATGACTTGGTAAGGGGACAAAATGACATGGTAAGAGGGTAGCAACAATTGGTTGAGTTTCTCACCCAACTTGTGAATAATAATCAAGGGAACCAAAACAATGCAAGCAATAACGATCCGAGAAGGATTTAATGGCATCCATGGTAACAATGGAAACCATGTTTAAGGGAGCAATACTCATGTCCCTACACAGAAGTACAATGGGACCACTAGTAGAGTGACTCCTAGACCTTATATGCCTCAATTCTTGGGAGGATAGTAAGTTGGAAATGAAGGGTAGCAAGGACAAGGGGAAGATTTTACATATTTTTTGAGGGAGTATTAGACTCTTAGAGATTAGTTTTAGATAGCCATGTCTTTGCAAGATTTATTTACCATCAAATACAAGAATAGGCCAAGGGATTACAATAGGGGCCCACATAATTGGGAGCTTCAACGGAAGGTTGGGAAATTAAAAATTCCTTATTTTGATGGCTCTAGCAAATGCATTACCATAGGTTGGGTTCAGAAGTTGGATACGTACTTCCAACTCAACCCCGTGATAAAGACAGAATCCATCAGGTATGCTACTTTGCATTTGTATGGAGATACCCACGAGTGGTGGTACCATGGGCTAGTCATGTTGGGGCATGTCAGTATCACATCATACTTGGACTTCACACAAAGGCTCATGGAACAATTTGACAAGAAGGACCCAGAGTTGCACTTCAGGGAGTTGGCACAGCTTAGGCAAAGGGGGACACCAGATGCTTATATTTCAGAGTTCCATAGGATTGTATTCATGGTAACAAATGTGTCAGAGCATAGGTTGATTATGCTTTTCATTGAGGGACTTTCTGAACTCTTGTGGGGTTGGGTTAAGGCCTTCAAACTAGCTTCTGTTCATTATGTTATCATCAGGATGCATGACATGGACGATGCAATACCCAAGAAAAAATTTCCTTCCAAACCTTTCCTTCATCAAAAAAAGAAAAAAGAAAAAAGACAAGAATCCCTTTCAGAAGGAATGGTCCAGGAAAGATAGAATGGATGAGGATACATGGAGATAATTAAGAAGTAAGAAGTTATGTTTCAGTTGTAAGGAACCTTGGGAACCGGGTCATAGGTGCATGGGAAAGGGTAAGGTACATTATATGTAGGTACTTTCAGAAAGTGATGGGTCAGAGGAGGCAGAACGAGCTCAAGGAAAGGAGCATAGCAGTTCAGATGATGAGCAACCACGTGTGGACGATAAGGATATTTAGAAACCACGTGTTGAGGCCAAGGGTGGGACTATTTCCACTCTATAAAGTGTTCCTATATTTTACTTTTTCAGCATCCCTGGATTATTACAGAGACAATGTGTCGCAGTCTTGATTGACAGTGGGGAAACCCACAATTTCATTGACTCGGCTTTGGTGGCCAGGAGAGGCATTCCTACAAAATAATTTGAGGGGTTTAATGTTTTGGTAGTTGATGGGTATAGTATGACTTTTACATAGAGTGTTTAACGATTGGACATGATATTGGAAAACTACACGACCTTGACAGGTGACTTCTATGTAGTTGAGTTGGCATACACAAATGTAGTCTTGAGTGTTTAGTGGATTTACTCCTTCGGAAAACATTATATCAACTACCAAGCCATGGAGTTGGAGTTCAAAGTAGTTGATGGTAAGAAGGTAGTTTTGAGGGGCATGTCCAATGGTGCTCCTAGGATTGCCTCAGTTAAGTGGATGGAGGGAATTTCCAGGCATGGAGATGTAGCTTGTGCAGCAGAGTGTTTGATTACTACTCAGAAACCTTCAGACAACAGTCAGCACTATCATGTAGATATCCAGTCATTGATGAGAAAACATGATCAAGTCTTTGGAGAGATACCTCCAAGGAGACCTCTTGAAAGAGGTTTTGAGCACATCATTGAGCTAGAAAAAGGGGCCAAACTCGTGATCACCACTCTTAATCAAAAAAGGATCCAGAGAAGGATAAGAACAACTCAGAACTCATAGAGGCAACTCAAAACGCTCAAAATAGCTTTAGCAGACAGAGAAAGGGAAAAAAATAAAAGTTCCCAAAACTCAATGAAAATGGCATGATCGTGAATATCGCATCGCAATATTTCTAACGGCTCATCAAACGAAGTTACGAATTGAAAGATATCCGCGGTCAAATGAGGCAAGTCAACAGGGGCCACATCATCATCTGTATTGCTAACGTAAGTAGCTGGCATGGTAGGATGATGTCAGTATAACAACTACTGATGTCAGCATGCCACGTGGAAGCACTAGAGGCTTCCATGTGTCAGCCGCCAATAGGCTTTTCAGGGGTCCATGTGGACCAGTAAGAAAATGCCATGTGGCATCCCCAGGCGACGCCATGTCGCACCACTGAGAAATCACAACATGTCCTGTACGGGTTGAAGTGGAGGTGACATCAGCGACCAGGTGGGCCAATCAGTGGATTCCACATGGCCCAATCATCGGGCGACACGCGGCACCCCGAAATGCCCAAGGAGGGTTTGTAACCGAAAAATCAAAAAATATGTGGCAGGACCCCACCAAATCTGGTGGAGGTCCTGCCATATCTGGAAACAACCACCACATCTAGAAGTCTACAACTAAATTTAGCATAGGTTACAACTATAGAGCCAAAATGGGAGGCCCACAGATTTGACCTCGGGATCTCCCCACATACAATGCTCTAATTTTAGTGCCATAACCAACCCACCTAATTGTTCCATTGGAACATCCATCCTCCCAGTTATATTTTAAAGTTGAGTTTCTGCCAGCCAGAGGGGGGCGCGGACCGTACAAATCTAGGCACGGTTTACGAGGTAAAATATTTTCATCATTGCATGTTGCAAAGGGCACGAAAATCGAGACAAAATTCTTCTTGGGCCTAGGAGTGCTAGAGTCACATCGAGGCATGGAGACAGATGTTTTTGGGTAATTCGACGCCGTGAATTCAATGGCGATGTCTTTTTTATGATCTGGGCATTATTTCTGCAACTTGATTTCAGAATGAGGTATACTTATGTATTTTTCCAAATTCTTTGTTGAGTTAATGAAAGAGCCTACCCATTTGAGAGAAGGACCCAGAGACATAGTCCACCAGGAAAGAACTTTGTTATCAAGTTTTTGTGTTCAGATATGATGCCTATATCTCTTCATTTTTGAGTTTCCCTTTTTAATGGTGCACTTTAATTTATTCTCATTTAATGCAATTCTTTATAAGTCACAATGAAAAGATCTTGGATCATGTTGGTATTAGAGAAGTCTTGTTTGACTTGAATTGTTGAGTGTGAATGCTTACTAGGTCCAAGCATAAGCAGGGTGAAGGAACTATTAATACTTTCAGTCCTGAAGTTGGTCCTGCATCCATAAGGAAGAAAATGGCAGAAGATGACAAGTGTGATGAACAAGAGAAAAACTTTCACATGGTCTTTTATCACATGTCAGAAATGGTCGAAAGAATGTATGGAGATTACGAGAAGAGGATGAAGAAGAAAGGGAAGAAAAAGGAAGCACATGCAGATGATGATGCTTCGGTAAACCAAGGGGTTGGAGGAGATCCTCCTTAGCCTCCATCTTCACCTTCAAGTTCTAGTTCTTCTTCCTCTAAGCATTCTCATCATTCTCATCATTCTATCCATAAATCATCTTTTAAGAAACCATTATTAAAGCTTGATGTGGAATTTGCTTTACCTATGTTTAATGGAGATGTTAATCCTGAAAAGATAGATAATTGGATCCGAAAGGTCGAAGTGTATTGTTGTGTCCATCATATTGATGAAGAGGAGGTTAAAGTACAACTAGATTCTCTTCGGTTGGAAGGCACCGCTCTTGTATAGTGGGACAGAAAGCTTTAGGATAGAAGTAAGTGTGGCAATCTTCTTTCATCATGGTCACAATTCAAATTAGCAATAAGGAAGAAATTTTATCCATTAGGGTATTTACATAAAGCAATGATGGAATGGAAAACTTAAGGCAAAGCAAAGGTCAAAGTGTACAAAGTTTCAGACAAGAATTTAGGAAGAAATCTCTTGCATTGAACATTCCTTTGGATTCTTATGAAACTTTAATGAAGTATATTGTCACACTTCACATTTATATTCGTCATACTTTGCTCTTGTTTAACCCCACTAGTCTTGACGAAGTTTGTGTGCAAGCCACTCACCTTGAGAATAGGGGGAAACATGTTCAAGAATATCCCACAAAGAAACCTTCCAATTTCCCACAAAATACTTTTAATAAGTTTAAAAAGAAGGACAAGAAGATCACTAAAGTGACGAGAGAAGGAGGAAAACCATCTTGCATTCATTGCAAGAAGAGAGGTCACGATGAAGAACAATGTTGGAAACTGTATCCAGAAAAGAAACCGAAACAGTGTAGTGGAAAGGGGAAGACAAAGACCGTTGCTACAGTGCAGCAAGATCTTCGTTTTGATTCATGAAATGAAGGAAAGATCACAGCGGTTGGAGTACAAGGTAAAGATTCTCTTCATGCTATTTTAAGTTCCAATGATGAATCCCATGTTGATGAACGAAAGAGGAATGAGTTATTTCATTAAGAGTTGTATCTAAACATACTAAGATCGATACAGTATTTGATCCGAGTTCCTAGTAAACTTAATATCTGAAGCACTTGTCAAAAAGATGGGTCTTGAAACGAAACCACATCCGAAGTCTTATCCTCTTGGTTGGCTATGTGATAAAGCAAAACTTAATGTCACCAAACAATGTAGGATCAGATTTGCTATTGCTTCAAAATTAATTGATGAAGTGGATTTGGATGTTGTACCACTTGATATATGTGGAATAGTGTTGGGAAGTCCTTATATTTATGATATTAAAGTAGTCTTCTTTCGTCATGAAAACAAATACCACCTTACTAAAGGGGGAGTGGAATATATTGTTAGAGCTCACAACATGAGGGTAAATATGACACTTGTTCGTGCAGGTCAAATGAAAAGAATCATAAACACTAATATGAGATATGTGCTCATGGTCGTCAGAGAGAAAGATGTCGGGACATCCGACGCCTTCCAAGGGTGTGATCCATCTCATAAAAAGGAATTAATTGATATTTTTTATAAGTATGATTATATTTTTCAGGAACTGGATGGATTACCTCCTAAGAGGGAAATCCAACATGAAATATATCTTCAGCAGGATTCTCCTCTTCCTAATGTGGGCATGTGCAGGATGTCGGTTGTGGAGATGACATAGATCAAGAAGTAGGTACAGGGCTTATTAGATCTAGGGGTCATCAGGCCCAGTTCATCTTCTTGTGGTTCTCTGATCGTGATGGTGCCAAAGAAGGATGGAACATGGCGAATGTGTGTCGATTACTGGGATTTAAATAAAATCATGGTGAAAAATCGATACCCTCTTCCTCGCACATATGATTTACTTGATCAATTGAAGAATGTTGTCTATTTTACTAAGTTGGATTTGCGCAGTGGATATCATCAAATCAGAGTCGTGGAACAAGATGCATGGAAAACCACCTTTAAAACCAAACAGGGATTGTTTGAGTGGTTAGTTATGCCACTTGGGATTTGTAATGCTCCGGAAACTTTCATGCGTGTGATGACTGATGTATTCAGGCCTTTCCTAGATGACTTTGTGATTGTATATTTAGACAACATTCTTGCTTTTAGCGAAACTTGGGATGAGCATGTGAGGCATGTAAAGCAAGTATTAGATTCTTTGCAAAGGGAAAAGATATATGTAAAACTATCTAAATGTGAATTTGGCAAGACTGCACTTGTGTACTTAGGTCATATTGTAGGAGGAGGACAATTGAAAATTTACCCTTCCAAAATTGATGTAATTGTAAATTGGCCTGAGCCAAAAAGTGTAACCGAAGTCCGAAGCTTCTTAGGTGTAATCCAATATTGGAGGAGATTCATTCCCAACTTTTCCTTTATAGAAGCTCCTTTGCGTGCCTTAACCAGTGTGAAAAACACTTTTCAATGGGAAGGAAAGCAACCAAAATCTTTCAATGTTTTGAAGGAGAAGATCAGTACTACACCAGTATTAGCAATGTTGATTCTTCAACAGCCTTTTGAGATCGAGATAGATGCCAGCAGATACGCCATGGGTGCAGTATTGATGCAATATCGTAAGCCTATTTGTTACCACTCTGAAACTTTTAACCAAGTTGTTGTTAACTATCCTACATATGATAAAGAGTTGTATGCATTAATATAGAGCGTAAAGAAATAGAAGCACTACTTGTTGGGGAAGGAAATAATCATACATATAGATCACCAACCCTTATAGTATATTCAAGCATGGACGAAATTGCAACAATCTCGACACTACAGATGGATGGGTTTTCTACAACAATTTCACTTGGTAATCAAGTACAAAAGGGTACAAGTAACAAGGTAGTTGATATGCTTTCTAGACCTCCTATTGTTGCTTCTATTATTTTGAAGAATTCTTATTTGTCTCATGATATCTATGTAGAACAATATTCCATCGATGAATATTTTAAAGAAGTATATGTGAAGCTAACCCTTGGTGCACAGGTAGAGAACTATTGTCTATAGGGAAAATTACTCTACTGTCTTGGAAAGCTATGTATTCCTACAAGTGAACGAGTCCATGTAATACGAGAAGCGCATACTTCTCTTATGTATGGGAATTTTGGGGTAGGAAAAACCATGGCCTCAAATAAAAGAAAATGTAACTAAATATGTAAAGGGGTGTGTGATGTGTTCTACTTGTAAGCCCACTAATAGAAAACTGAGGCTATACTCACCACTTCCTGTTCCATCCCATTCATGGGAAAGTGTCTCCATCGATTTTGTAGGGGGTTTACCAATGATCAAAGGGGATCATGATTATTTGTATGTGGTAGACAATAGGTTCAGCAATATGTGTATCTTGATGCCATGTAAAAAGTAGATCATTGTTGAGCAAATTGCTAATATCTCCTTTCAACATGTTTGGGTTCACTTTGGATTACCTACATCCATCATCTCAGATCGAGATACTTGATTCCTTGGGGACTTTTGGACTAGCTTGTGGAGAATGATGGACACCAAATTGAAGAGGAGCACTTATTTCCATCCACAGATCAATGGACAGATAGAGGTGGTAAACCAAACAGTGGTACTTTTTCTTTGAGGCTACTACAACAAGCATCCCAAGTTATGGGATGAACAATTACCCTATGTACAACCGAAGTTTACATTCATCCACTCAGAGTTCACCTTTTGAGACATGTTTTGGGTACCTACCAAAGGTTCCTTTGTACTTGATGTACGAGAGAGATGTTGATGTAAATAAATAACAAACAAAGGACAGAGCCCGCAAGTTCATCCAGAGGATCCAGCAGATACACCAGGCAGTCTGGGAACAGTTGGAGAAAATTCAATCATAGTATAAATCTCGACATGACAAGCATGGGGTTGATCATCAGTTCCAGGTTGGAGACCATGTATGGCTTCACATAAGCAAGGAGAGATTGAAGGGTGAAGGAAATAAAATCAATCCCATTCATTATGGACCCTTCACTATCTTGGAGAAAGTGGTACCAATGCTTTTCGTATGGATCTTCCACGTTACATGCAGATTTACTCAGTTGTGAACATTGAGAACTTGAAACTTTTTTAGCCTCCCATGATCATGGATCAAGATGAGGAAGTTTCAATACCGTCAGTTGATGAGTTTGCACCTGAGTATTTGGATGAGCTACGGCAATATATCATCCTAGATAGGAGGACGAGGACTTCACGCAGGGGTGATGTTGATTATCTTCAAGTAGGATTAAAAGGCACACATCCAAGCAAGGCAAAGTGGATCGATAAGGATAGAGTGAGGGGACTCTTCCCTCACTTAATTGTTAATTGATGAAATCTTTTGGTGGTTCAAAAATTTCTCAATGGGAAGGTGTGATCCAAAAAATATCCAGAGAAGGCTAAGAACAACTTTGAACTCACAGAGGCAACTCAGAACGCTCAGAATGGCTTCAGAAAACAGAGAAAGGGCAAACATTCAAAGTTCCCAAAACTCAGTGAAAATGGAATGATCATGGAGAGCACATCGCAATATTTCTAATGACTCAAACGGCTTGTCAAACGGAGTTACGGATTGAAATATATCAGTGGTCAAAGTTGCGGTCAAACAAGGCAAGTCAACAGGGGCCACATCATCATCTGTATTGTTGACGTCAATAGCTGACATGGAAGGATGACGTTAGCATAACAGATGTTGACTTCATCATTCCATGTGGCAGCACTAGAGGATGCCACATGTTGCCCGCCAATAGGCTTTTCAGAGGTCTATGTGGACCAGTAAGAAAATGCCATGTGGCACCCCCAAGTGACACCACATGGCACCCCCAGGTGAGGCCACATGGCACCCCCAAGTGACGCCATGTCGCACCACCCAGAAAGTGTCATGTGTCCTATACAGGTTGACGTGGAGTTAACATCAGTGACCAGGTGGGCCAATCAGCGGATGCCACGTTGCCCAATCAGCGGGTGACACGTGGCACCCCGAAACGCCCAAGGAGGGCCCGTAACCGAAAAATCAAAAAATATATGTGGCAGGACCCCGCCAAATCTGGCGGAGGTCTCGCCATATCTGGAAACAACCGCCACATCTAGAATTTTCCAACTAAATTTAGCAAAGGTTACAACTATAGAGCCAAAATGGGAGGCCCGCGGGTTTGACCTCGGGACCTCCCCACATACAACTCTCTAACTTTAGCGCCATAACCAATCCGCCTAATTGTTCCATTGGAACATCTGTTCGTCCAGTTATATTTTAAAGTTGAGTTTCCACTAACTAGAGGGGGGAGTGGACCATACTACTATGGGCATGGTTTACGAGGAAAAAGATTGTCATTATTGCAAGTTGTAGAAGGCACAAAAACCGAGATAGAATTATTCCTGGGCATGGGAGTGCCAGAGTTATATCAAGGTGTGGAGACAGTCATTTTTGGGTAATTCGACACGACGAATTTAGTGGTGATGTCTGTTTTTTGATATGAGCATTATTTCTACATCTTAATTTCAGAATGAGGTATACTTATGTATTTTTTCAAATTCTGAGTTAATGAAGAGCCTACCCATTTGAGAGCAGAACCCAAAGACGTAGTCCACCAGGGACGAACTTCGTTATCAAGTTTTTGTGTTCATATATGATACTTATGTCTCTTCATCTTTGAGTTTCCCTTCTTTAATTGTGCACTTTAATTTATGCTCATTTAATGCAATTCTTTATAAGTCACGATGAAAAGATCATGGATCAACTCCATACATGCACCAAAAGAAGTCTAAGAATGAGATAGAAAAGGTGATAAAGGAATTGTTGGAGATGGGACATATCAAGCCTACTTCCAACCCATTTGCTTCATCAATGGTTTTGGTTAAGAAAAAGGATAGTACTATGAGGATGTGCATTGATTATCAGACCTTGAATAAGAATGCCATTAAAAGCAGGTACCCCATTCCTAGGATCGACGAGTTGTTGGATGGGTTGCATGGGGCAATATACTTTTCGAAGATTGATCTTCGATCAAGCTATCATTAGATCAGGGTCAGGGAGCAGGATGTACACAAGACCACTTTCAGGTGTCCTTATGAGCACTACGAGTTTTTGGTCATCCCATTTGGGTTGACTAATGCACATGCCACTTTTCAATCGTGCATGAACCACATCTTCAACAAGAAGTTACGGAAGTTCCTATTGGTGTTCTTTGATGACCTCATTATTTACAGCAAGACGTGGGAGGACCACTTAAGGAATTTGGAGGAGATATTGGGTATTATGGGGGAGCAGTCATTGTATGCCAAGACGTCAAAGTGTGAGTTCGGCATGAAAAATATTCTTTACATGGGCCATGTGATTAGTGTGCATGGTGTAGAGGTTAATCAGGAGAAGATCCAAGAAATATTGGTTTGGCCCATGCCTAGGTCCCTTACAAAGTTGTGTGGATTCTTTGGATTATGCAACTACTACAGGTGTTTTGTTAATGGATTTTCACAGTTGGGTGCACCATTGAAAAATATTATGAAGAAATGGGCATTTAGGTGGACAAAGGAATCTCAGCAGGCATTTGACAAGCTCAAGGAGGTGATGAACATTTGTTCGGTATTAGCGTGTCTTGATTTCACTCAGCCCTTTGTACTTGAGAGTGATGCATCGGGTGAGGGTATAGGGGTTGTTTTGATGCAGAATAGACATCCAATAATATTCAATAGCAGGAAGCTCAGAGAACCAAAAAGATTTTATTCCATTTATGCTAAGGATATGCTTTCCATTATGCATGCTTCGGTGAAGTTCGGGAAGTATTTGGTAGGTGGCCAATTTGTGGTTAGGACTAAACACAGCATTTTGCGGTATTTCCTCGAGCAGAAGGATCTAAATGAGAGGAAACATAAATGGGTGACCAAGGTATAGGCATGTGACTTTGAAATTGAGTATGTGAAGGGAAAGAAAAATATTTTTATTGATGCCCTTTCGAGGAAACTGGCAGTATGTTCCATCATGGAGATTTCAAATGATTGAAAATCACATCGTCTAGTGAAATATTCCAAAAATCAGTTTTCCCATGAGTTGATGGATGGTAAAATTTAGGATGACAGGTACATAGTGGGGATAGAACATATCCAGTTCCTAAGTCCACACTCAAGGAGAAGATTCTAAGGGCTACTCATGACACAACATTGGTAGGGAAACCTAGATACTTCAAAACCTACAAGTAGATACGAGAGAGGTTCTCATGGAAGGGCTTCAAGGACGATGTGTTGTGGCATGCGAGGGAGTGTCTGACTAGTCAAAAGAACAAGTCAGAGCATACTCATCAGGTAGGATTATTGAAGCCTCTACCCATTCCAGAGTAAAAAGGGGAGAGTGTGACAATGGATTTCATCACAGGTCTACCAAAGGTGCAGGACAGGGACTGCATATATGTAGTGGTTGATCAATTTACCAAGATTGCACACTTCTTCGTGATTCCACCAGATTACAAGGAAGCACATGTGGTAGAATTATTTTTCAAGGAGGTGTTTAGACTCCATGGGTTTCCTACGTACATTTTCAATGATTGAGATAGCATGTTTCTTAGTGAATTTTGGCAAGAGTTGCTCAGATTGGTTGGCACAGAGTTGACTCATAGTACTGGTTGTCACCCTCGAATGGATGGCCAGACAGAGATTATGAATAAGTGGGTTGAGGGGTACCTACAGAATTATGTTCCAGGACAAAAAATGGCATGGATTAAGTGGTTGCATCTGGGGGAGCAGTTTTATAACACAATTGACCATATGTACATTGGTATGACCCCATTCTGAGCATTGTATGGCTATGATTCTCCTTCATTTGTGGACTTGATGTTTGGGGATAGCAGGGCTCCAAAATCCAAGGATTAGATACAACAGAACCATGACATCCTTAAGTCCCTTAAGGAAAACTTGCAGACTACAAGACCTTAACTTTGAGGGGTTTAGTGTTGTGGTAGTTGATGGGTATAGTATGAATTGTACATAGAGGGTTTCGTGATTGGACGTGACAATGGAAAAATACTTGACCTTGATAGATGACTTATATGTAGTTGAGTTGGCATACACAAATGCAGTCTTGGTTGTTTCAATGGATTTACTTCTTCGAAAAAAATTCTATCAACTACCAATCCATGGATTTGGAGTTCAAAGTAGTTGATAGTAAGAAGGCAGTTCTGAGGGGCATGTCCAATGGTGCTCCTAGGATTGCCTCAACTAAGCGGATGGAGGGAATTTTTAGGCATGGAGATGTAGCTTGTGTAGCAGAGTGTTTGATTACTACTCAGAAACCTTCAGACATTAGCCAGTAGTATCATGTAGACATCCAGTCATTGATGAGCAAACATGATTGAGTATTTGGAGAGATACCTCTAAGGAGACCTCCTGAAAGAGGTTTTGAGCACATCATTGAGCTAGAAGAAGGGACAAAACCCATGATCACCACTCCATACATGCACCAAAATAATTTTAAGGATGAGATAGAAAAGGCGATAAAGGAATTGTTGGAGATGGGACATATTAGACCTAGTTCCAACCCATTTGCTTCATCAGTGGTTTTGGTTAAGAAAAAGGGTAGTACTATGAGGATGTGCATTGATTATCAGGCCTTGAATAAGAATACCATTAAAAGCAGGTACCCCATTCCTAGGATCGACGAGTTGTTGGATGGGTTGAATGGAGCAATATACTTTTTGAAGATTGATCTTCGATCAGGCTATCATTAAATCAGGTTCAAGGAGAAGGATGTACACAAGACCACTTCCAGGTGTCATTATGAGCACTATGAGTTTTTGGTCATGCCATTTGGGTTGACTAATGCACCTACCACTTTTAATTCGTGCATGAACCACATATTCAACAAGCAGTTACAGAAGTTCCTATTGGTGTTCTTTGATGACCTCCTTATTTACAGCAAGACGTGGGAAGACCACTTGAGTCATTTGGGGAGATATTGGGTATTATGGGGGAGCATTCATTGTATTCCAAGATGTCAAAGTGTGATTTTGACATGACAGAGATTCTTTACATGGGCCATGTGATTAGTGTGCATGGTGTACAGGTAAATCAAGAGAAGATCCAAGAGATATTGGTTTGGCCCATGCCTAGGTCCCTTATAGAGTTGCGGGGATTATTTATATTATGCAGCTACTATAGGCATTTTGTTAAGGGATTTTCACAATTGGGTGCACCATTGACAGATCTTATGAAGAAAAGGGAATTTAGGTGGACAAAGGAGTCTCAGCAGGAATTTGACAAGCTCAAGGAGGTGATGAGTAGTTGTCCAATATTAGTGCTTCCTGATTTCACTCGGCCCTTTGTACTTGAGTGTGATGCGTCAGGTGAGGGTATAGGAGTCATTTTGATGTAGAACATACATCCAATAGTATTCAAGAGAAAGAAGCTCGGAGAACCAGAGAGACTTTATTCCATCTATGATAAGGATATGCTTTACGTTATGCATGCTTTGGTGAAGTTCAGGAAGTATTTGGTAGGTGGTCAATTTGTGGTTAGGACTAACCACACCAGTTTGTGGTATTTCCTGGAGCAGAAGGATATAAATGAGAGAAAACATAAATGGGTGACCAAGATACATGCATGTGACTTTGACATTAAGTATGTGAAAGGAAAGAAAAATATTGTTATTGATGCCCTTTCGAGGAAACTGGTAGTATGTTCCCTCATGGAGATTTCAAAGGATTGAAAATCACACCTTCTGGTGGAATATTCCAAAAATTAGTTTGCTTGTGAGTTGATGGATGGTCAAAATTTAGGATGACAGGTACAGAGTGGGGATAGAACTTATTTAGTTCCTAAGTCCATACTCAAGGAGAAGATTTTGAGGGCTACTCATGACACAACATTAGTAGGGAATCATATATACTTCAAAACCTACAGGAAGATACAAGAGAGGTTCTCATGGAAGGGCCTCAAGGACGATGTGTTTTGGCATGTGAGGGGGTGTCTGACTTGTCAAAAGAACAAGTCAGAGCATACTCATCCGGTAGGATTATTGAAGCCTCTAACCATTCCAGAGTAAAAAGGGGAGAGTGTGACAATGGATTTCATCACAGGTCTACCAAAGGTGCAAGGTAGGAACTGCATATATGTATTGGGTGATCAATTTACCAATTTCGCACACTTCTTCACGATCCCCTCAGATTACAAGGCAGCACATGTGGCAGAATTATTTTTCAAGAAGGTGTTTAGACTCCATGGGTTTCCTACGTACATTGTCAATGATTGGGACAACATGTTTCTTAGTGAATTTTGGTAGGAGATTTTCAAATTGGTTGGAATAGAGTTGACTACTAGTATTGGTTATCACCCTCAGACGCATGGCCAGATAGAGATTTTGAATAAATGGGTTGAGGTGTACCTGCGGAATTATGTGTCGGGACAACAAATGGCATGGATTAAGTGGTTGCATCTGGGGGAGCACTATTATAACACCACTTGCCATATGTCCATTGGTATGACCCCATATTGAGCATTGTAAGGCTATGATGCTCCTTCATTTGTGGATTTGGTGTTTGTGGATAGCAGGGCTCCCAAAGCCTAGGATTGGATACAGGAGAACCAAGACATCCTTAAGTCCCTTAAGGAAAACTTGCAGAGATCCCAGAACCAGCAGAATATGTATGCATGCAAGCACAGGTTTGAGCGTAATTTTGAGGTAGGATACTTGGTCTTCCTAAGGTTCCAGCCATAGAGATAGTCTTCATTAAAGAAAAGTGGTACATAAAAGTTGAAACCATGATTTTATGGTCCATATAGGGTAATTCAGAGAGTTGGGGAAGTAGCTTATGAGCTTGAGATGCTAAAGGGTAGAAAGATTCACAATGTTTTTCATGTGTTATGCCTCAAAAAGACAGTAGGATAGCAGATCACCACTTCAGTAGAGTTACCCTCGCTAGATGAGGAGGGGAAATTGGTATTAATTCCTTAGGAAAAATCAGATGTAAATGAGAGGAGGTTAAGTAGAAGGGTGATCAAAGAGTTCCTTATCGGGTGAAGAGACTTTCCAGTAGAGGATGCTACATGGGAGGGAGATAATATTTTGCAGCTTCATATTTTGCAGTTGCTTGAGGGGAAGCAATATTGGGAAGGGAGGATTATAATTTCCTTTTCCAAGTGATCTCTCTAGGAGGATGACTTAGTATCCTATTCAATTCTCGTAGGCTATAGTCGATTTAAAA
>JZKD02S1670500.1:34272-63440 GCA_000966675.3 Picea glauca
ATTTAATGTCATATGAAGGGAAAAAAAACAACAACAACAACAATATAAAGTGGCACTGAGTAATTAAAAAGTGACTTGAAGAGAATTATGAAGAAAACCTTATAAAGTCATTTTTAATTAATTAGTGAGTGGGAAAAAGGAAAAAGGGGGGATAAAAGAGAAATAGGAACTCATTTCTCTCATGCTTGATCATTTTACAAATCCATTTGGAGAGAGCTCTAGTGGCTTGTGAGGGTTTTGTAGCGAAACCCTTGTGGAGAATTGGTTTCGGTGGTGAAATATTCCACCCTAGTTGATTAGTAGGGAAGATCATTAAGATTTTTCACTTGCAATCATTATTGAGGAGGTCGATTCACCTATTGCGATAGATTTGAGGTTTTTT
The DNA here is from genome assembly GCA_000966675.3 of Picea glauca. Lineage (NCBI taxonomy): Eukaryota > Viridiplantae > Streptophyta > Pinopsida > Pinales > Pinaceae > Picea > Picea glauca. The sequence continues at coordinate 34,655 of JZKD02S1670500.1, forward strand.
GGACTTTGTTTTCCCATTTGTAGTAGTTGCGGAGGTTTGGGGAGACCATATTTCTTCTAGAGGAGGTCAAGCTCTACTTTTGGAGGTCATATTGTTTTAGTGGAGGCTGAGTTTATCTGTGGATGTTATATTCTCTTGGGCAGGTTGATTTTCTCTTAGCAAGCGACTGAAGTCTCCTCTTTTAGGGGCCTAGTTTCTTATGTTGGGTCATCATTCTTTTAGGGAGGTTTTTTTCATCTAACAGAGGCCATGATCTTTGAAGAGGCGGTTGTACTTCCTTGTGTGGTCATCATTTTCCTTGGAGAGGCAGATTTTCTAGCTATGGGTGCTGAGTTCTATTGTGGAGAGGTTGCATTCATCTTGTGGAGGTCAATTCTACACCATGGGGGTTGTATTCTTCTTTAGAGGTCGATTTGAACCTCAATAGGTTCCCAACATATGTAATAGGTCATAATTTTAATAAAATCATATCAGATTTGTGGTATGATTTTGTTGTTGTAGTGATTTGGCTAAGTTATTTTCATTGCAATCTTCTTGTCATAAATTGCATGCAATACAAAAATTATATTTTGCTTCAAACTCTTGTTTATCCATTGAAACCCACATTGAGAACATAAACCAACAAACAAACAAACATAAAAGCAGTAGCAAGGGGTTTTTATAGTGGGATTTGGGCATGTTGACAAAATGTTTGATGAAAGTCCTATGTCAGATAATCACTCAAATATAACAGCAATAAACATAAATTTGTATCAACGGTAAGAGGGGATATTACACAATAGAACTTAGACATCCCCTTCTTTAAATGTGTCTTGCAATAGAACTTATACATCCCCTTAGAGCATAAGAAAACATCATTAATTATTATTTTTTGTATCTTCAATGGAATTAATGTAGATTTTTTGCTAAATTTTACATTTGTTTTCTAAAGTGATCGGTTGCATGTGTACTGGAAAAAAATAAAAATCCACACTTCTATTAATGTTTGGTCTAATGTACAAACATAGTAAATACACTATGTTTACCAATATCATTGATTTAATTTTCAATGATTTTGCAATCAAGATTCAGACGATGAGCGAGATTCCTATCATCTACTATTGCACCCAACTACAATGTAAACTCGAGAGAAGAATGATAAATGTGAATAGCCTGGAGAGGAAACATACCAAGCTTGGTTGGATCAACCACCTATTCTATTCCCACTACATCTTGAATCACTAATTCAAAACATGCATTATAGCATTGGTTCTTTAAATGCTAGGAATGAAAACAATGATACAAAACTCGGTACAGACGATTACTTATGAGATATCCATGCCTTGGAAGGAATTTTTTTAAATGCATTCCAAGAATATGCGCTCATGTATAGTTCCTTTATCATTGATACCTTCTTTGAAAGCCTAAAATATGCTTCTAGCATCCCTCTTTTTGAACATGGGTCAAGGTCTACCCATGTAGGGACAACCATGTTATTGTACAACTTGAAAGCAATGTATAGTATGTCAAGTGCATGTTTCTCAACACTACTAAGATGAATAACCATTAAGTCCCCTATATTTTGACGAATCTTATCACATACAAGTAGTAATGATGAGGTATTTTATGTGCTCTTAATGACTATGTACATTTAAATTTCTCACTAATTGCAAGTTATTAAAAGACAAGGTACTTCTAATTGATAATATTTTCCATGTTAGTTGTGAATAGGCAAAACAACTGCTAAAAAGGTTGGGTGTTGAGTATGTATCATATCATGTTTGTCTAAATTATTGTACTCTTTACATAGATTGATACATAAACAAGACGATATGTCCAAATTGTGGGCACGATAGGTATCAAAAATTAAAAAGCAATGGTAAAAATGGTCCTCCTCGTAATATATTGAGGCACATACCTATAATCCCAAGGATTCAATGGACCTTTCATTGCAAAGAACTAGTTATGTTCTAGGGGTGGCATGCCTCACACAAAATTGAGACAAGAGTTATGTTAATCGGAGTGGATTCAATAGCCATGAATGATAGAGAGGATACATGGCCTGACAAATTCAAGTATAAATACAAAGCCTTTGATTAAGCATAGCCATGGATGGATTTAATCTATATTCCCTACAAAATATCAAATATTATGTTTGGCTAGTGCTAGTGTTCAATAATCCCCCCATGGTTGTTTGTGAAAATTGAACATCTTATTTTAAATCCCTTACAGCTCTTATAGAAGACAAGTGAATAGAATTAATGTCTACCTCAACCATTGATTGATGAATTAAAGCAATTATGGGAGGTCTACATGTATATGGTGTATCAAGACCCGCCCTTATGGAGAGGTCTTTAACATTGTATGGCATATGTGTGTACACCATGCATGATTATCCAAGACTATGAGTTTTGTCTCATAAGCATGTGAATCCATGAAGATGTGTCACACCTTCTACTAAAATGTGTTGATGAAAATTTGATATTTTACATATTTTTAAATTGAATTCCTCAAAACGCATATATTCCTTGAGAATTGTGGTGTAATAAAAATAAAATATGTAGGGAATTGTATTATATTTCTAATGCTATATTTTCCAAAAAAAAAATAATGTCATGTTAATGTGTCAATTTTGTTTTCTTATTATATGTTTGTCCTTGCAAATTTCCAAAGAAGTTAACAAGTGACTTTTGCTCACAACAAAGTTACTTATTTCTAAATGTATAATTGTTAAAAACAAATTATAGTATCATAGTTTGTACACAAAATGTAGTTTATCCCACATATTTTTATTTTTTTTTAATTTTTTCTACTAATTTTATATGGTGACTAATTAATATTTTAATTTCATTTTATACACATTTGTATTCGCAAGAAATATTTCTCTTTTTTACATAAAATGAAAAAAATAGAAATACCTTTGATGAGTAAACATCCACAATGTTGTATACATAATCCTTGTTGTTAGACACACAAGATTAAAGATAAACGGGAATGTACATTAAACATCAATATGATACATGTATAAGTACAATGATGTTGACGTTTGGGTTTGTATTCCAAGATGTCCCTTGGACTCCCTACAACGGTTTATTTTGTATTTCCTCAATCAAGTAACCCTAACTGATTATGTTTCCAACATCCCCCCCTTAATATAAAGGGGTGTATGTGAGTCCAAGGTGAGAGTTGATATCTGGAAGTGGGCATCTAAAATCTAGAAGTGTGCAGTTACTAGTACTAATGGTTGAATGTGCTCTCTGAATCTTGTGGTTTTGGGATGACCACAAACTGAATGGATAGAAAAAATTGTTGTCTTCTACTAAATGGTTATGGTGGTTTAAGGAATACCACAAACCAATCGATTGGTCTACAGATGACCAAAAACTCTAGAACCCTACTCTAGGCTCAATAGTTCCCAAAACATTAAGTTAGCTAGAAGTTGGAAGTTAGTGTCTTCTACTAATTGGAAGTGTTCTCAAATGATAGTTTAAATATGACCATAAATTGTGTTGTAGTAGAAGTTGAAATTATTCTACCACGTGGAGCTTTAAGAAAAACCACAAATCATTTTCTAGAATAAGCTAAAAGTCTTCTACTAAGTGGTGGTTTAAGGAAAACCACAAACCAATCTTGCTCGCTTGTCACTGCTCAATTGATGAGACTTCAAAACTTGAAGCCTAACTGTCAATCACTGATGTTGTCCCCCCTGTCAGGTACAAGGTGAGAAGATGCAAATCCTTTCACTACAAGACGTGTCAATACTCAAGAGTGAATTCGTCGTTATGACTGAGATATCTTCTTGTCTATTGATGACCATTGCCAATAATTCTTCCACCCATGGTGGTTCTTTATTCTTGCAATTGTCTTACGTTTGAAACACTTATCTAAAGGATGATTTTGTTTTCCACAATGCTCGCAAGGATGAAGAGATCCGGATTTATGAGTAGAATTAAATGACTACATATTATTAACAAGTGTTTAACACAAAATAACAGAGATACAGTAAAATTGGTTTTCTGTTCAATAAGGGAATAAGCTAAAACTGTAAAATGTAGCGGAAACAAGCTTGTTGGAATGGTGGTGGCTTATCTCTAAGAAGAGATGTGACAGTTGCACTCATTCGCAAGAAGTCGATTACAATGAGGCTCTGAAGGCATTTTTACAATAACCAGGAATACCAAAAACCCTAGACATCCAAAAACCTAACACTAGGAAATGAAGCGCCAAAAGTCATGTGGACCCCGTTTGGGTAAGTTAGTACATCAACTTCCCGAGGTCGTAACTTTTGCATACAATATCCGTTTTAGGTGTATGATAGCCCGTTGGAAAGGTATCATTGAGGAGATTAATTTTTGGCACAATAATGAATAAATTTTCATATTTCTCCCCATTTTCCCAAAAAACATCGTTTAGGGCCTCAAAACGGCTCCGAAAGTGAAAAAATGCTAAAAATAGTAAATTACCAAAATTGCCAGAAAAATGTTTTGAGCCAGTTGGAAAAGGTGGGTGGCCACCAATATCCACCTGGCTCAATCCTCCCTCCTTAGGAATCAATGGTATCCATTGCATTGAGTTCCCCCATCAGATGAGGAAATTTCTATTGAATTTGGCCCTGGGTAAAACACTTGCCTTGGTGCAGGAGCTGCCCTGCTTTGACGACTCAATAAAGTTGGATCCTTTGTTGTCGAGTTCCCTTGATCTATGTGTCCACAATATGATCACTAGATGCTTTTTGTATGCATTTAGGGTTGAGCTCTGTCAGTATCAATTGTTCTCCTACTTCTGAGGTGTCCAATAATAGTGGGAAATAAGGGTGAAGTAGATCCACGTTGAACACTGGGTTCAGGCCAAGGAAAGGACGAATGTTGAGAACAAAATAATTATCCCCCATGGCCTTGGTGATGGTGCACAGCCCATAACAGAGTGGGCAAAGCTTTCTATGGGGTCCTGTAAGGTGTTCTTTCTGCAAGTGCAACCAAGCTTTTTCGCCCACCTGAAACTTATGTGGCACTCGATGTTGATCATGGTGATGCTTGTAGTTGTCATTAGACTTCTATAGAATATCCTGAACCTGTTGGCGGATGTGTTGGATCCGCTCAATGAACCGGGTAGCTTTTTCAGCTTCAGCTGGAGCAAGAGATGAGTCGGTTGAGGTGACCGCAAGGGGAAGTGCAACATCTATGGGACCCAATGGTTGGAATCCCAAACCCACATAAAAGGGGTTGTGGCTAGTTGAGGTATGCATAGCTCAGTTGTAGCTATGCTAGACATAGGGAAGGCTCTCATCTCATGTGCGACGGTGCTTGGAATTATACATGCAAAGGATATGCACAATCATTCAATTTACGACCTCGGTTTGGCCATCTGTCTGGGGGTGGAAGGCCATAGATTTGGTGAGCTTGGTGTCCAACAGTGACTAGAGTCTCGACGAGAATGTGTTGAGAAATTGGTTGTCCTACTCTGAGACAATGGTTTGTGAGATTCCAAAATGTATCCAGACTCGTTCAAGGAAGAGCTTGGCAGTGGCCTTTGCTATGATTTTCTTCTTGCAAGCAACCAGAATCGTCATCTTAGAAAAGTGATCAACAACCAAAAAAACACAATCATTTCCCCACTTGGTGGACAGGAGGCCCAAAATGTAATCCATTGAGATGGATTCCCATGTCCTGTCAGGAATAGGAAGAGGGGTGTACAGGCCATGTTTCTTAGTGGTCGGTTTGGCAATAGCGCAAGCAGTGCAGGACCTTATATACTTGTTGACCTCCTGTCAAAGTTTCGGCCAATAGAAATGCTTATGTAGCATTTCCACTGTCTTTTCGACGTCGAAGTGTCCTGCCACCCGAATGTAGTGGGATTCCTAGAATAGCTTCGCTCGCTCGCTTGATGGAACACAGATATGTCCCAGACGACACAACAACACATACTGAAGAGGGAAATTATCAATAACTGCATTTTCACCCAACATTTGGTATGTGGCGGCGAAGTCTGGGTCTGTCTCATAGAGTTGGGGCCATCCAGAGGTCTCATGGCCACAAGATTCTAGCACCGTGGTGAGTGTCACGACTGGCGGTCTACTGAGGCAATCAGCGACGCGATTAGTGCTTCCTATTTTATACTTGATGTTGAGGTGGAATTGCTGCAAGTATGTGGACCAATTTTGATGGAAGTCATTCTACAATTTTCCTTATGTTTGCATGAACTGCAGTGGCTTATGATCAATGTGGATGATTGTCTCCTTCCGAAGAATACAATGTCTCCAATGGCAGCAGGCTTTCACAATGGAGTACATTTCTTTTTCATAAGTAGGGTACTTACGGACAGCATTTGATAGTGTCTCATTATGATAGGCCACAGGGTGGTCGTGCTGAGTGAGAACGGCGCCCACAGCATAGTCTAAAGCATCTTTCTTGATCTCAAAGGGTTGTTGCAGGTCTGGTAGTGAAAGTACTGGGGTTGAGCAAAAGCATTGCTTCAAATCATCGAATGCTTGTTGTTGGGACCGGCCCCACGCAAATTTCTCCTTACCACCACCCCTAGTTATTTGGCTGAGGGCCCATGCAATATGGGAGAATACCAACATGAACTTGCGGTAGTAATTGGCAAGGCCCAAGAAGCTCTGAAGCTCAGTGATTGTGGTTGGGGTTGTCCAGTCACGGATGACTTGGATCTTGGCTAGATCCACATGTATGCCATGTTGATCAATGATGTAGCCTAGGTAATGGACCTTGTCCATACCGAAGGAGAATTTTTCCAAGTTGGTGTATAGCTTGTGTTGTCGCACGGTGTGCAGAAACTGTTGAATATGATGCAAGTGTTAGAACCAAGTATTGATGTAAATGAAAATGTCATCCAGATACACCACTACAAAATTATTAGTGAATGGTCGCAGGATATCGTCCATCATCCTCATGAAAGTGGTTGGAGAATTTGTCAAACCAAAGGGCATGACCAACCATTCAAAAAGGCCTTCCTTTGACTTGAAGGCAATCTTCCATAGATCTATCTGTTCTATCGGGACCTGGTGGTAGCCAGACTTCAAATCAATCTTACTGAAGTATTTGGCCCCCGTGAGTTGATCAAGGAGATTTTCGATTCAGGGAACCGGGTACTAGTTTCCTACTGTGATTTTATTCAAAGTCCGGTAATCAATGCAGAGATGCTAGTTTCCATCTTTCTTTTGTACCAGCATGATTGGGCTCTCGCAAAGTGATGAGCTAGGACAAATGTGCCCCTTGTGGAGAAGTTCTTGGATCTATCGCTTGATCTCCTAATTCTCTAACAGAGAGCGGCGATAGACTGGCCCATTGGGAAGCAGTGCATCGGGGGTCAGATCAATGGGGTGATTTACCTAGTAGTGCAGAGGTACCCCGGTAGGTGAGGAGAAGATATCTGAGTATTCTTCCACGACCTTATCTACTTTCTTCTGTTGTGTGTAGAGGTCAACCATAGAGACCCTGGATGTGGTTGTGATCTTTTTCTTATTCTGAGAGTGAATCACGAAGAAGACAAACTTCCCCGTCTGAGAGATGACCTTCCTGCATTTCTTAGCAGAGATCAAGGAAATAGCACTAGGTGGGACTTCCTCGAGTATCCTGTACAATTTCCTATTCAAAGTAATAATAACACTACGAGGCCTAGACTCATATACAGCATGATGTTTCCATAAATAAGGTTATCCCAAAAGAACAACACAAACTTTGAGGGGAGAAACATCACACAATACCTCATCTTTGAAGGGCTTGATGTCATACTACAGTCGGCATCGTTGGCTAACGCGGAGATCGCTTCCTTGGTGGAGCCATCCAATGGTGTAGGGTCGTGGGTGTGGAATTGTCGGCAGGGATAGTCGCTTGAGGACCTCTGCTTATATGAGGTTCTTCTGGATACCGCTATCAACTATGAAGTGTAGCAGGGTGCCTTTTACCCACATCTGTGAATGGAAGAGGCGCTCTCCTTCTTCTAGCTCGTCTAGTTCACCAGGCTAGAGATTGGTGGTAGCAACGGTGGCACTGGGTTCCATGTCAATGATCGGCCTTCCTCTTTTAGGTTCTGGCTCAAAGTCAGAACCTGCACCTGATTCAGAGGCTTTCACTTCAGCCACCATCGATTGCTTTGAGCAGCAGTCAGCAGTGTTATGCCAAGGGCTCTTATGGAAGTCACACCACTTCTCGGTATCTTTCTTTGTCTTCTCAGTGTCCTTCTTTGCTTGCAGCTTGGACTGGTTGTCTTGATACTATCCATCTTTTCTCTATCCTCTATTATGTGGGTTGGGGCCACCCTTTCTTGGCCTTTTTTGTGTGGGGTTCCTAGGCCCAAATTGTCGCGTCTTTTGTTTGAGCTTCTGCTCGATTTTGACGGCATATCAGTAGGCCGCACCCAAGGATGAGATGTCCATAAATTTTATTTTGGTTTGGATGTATCTATGCAAAGCACCGTGATACTTGAGTACCATATGTCACTCTGAATCTTTGATACCCAACTTGGTGCACAAGGTATGGAATATATTTGTGAAATCTGGCACTGCTTGGTCTCTTTCTTACCGCAGTGTGGTCCATTTGGTATACAAGTCATCATAACTTCCGACAGGGAAGTATTGTTCCTTAATAGCATCCTTGAAGGATTCCTAGGTGGTTGTGACTATAAATAATGAAGGTTCCTTTGTTTTATTTTTCTCACATAAATTTTCCCACCAATCTTTGACATGGGGAACGACTTTGAGGAGCACAAAAGTAATATTTTCTCTATTTGAAAAGTTATGGACAGAAAAATAACCTTCTAGTATATTCAACCACTTGTCTATAGCATTTGCATCTATCTGACCTTCAAATATAGGAATATCGAAGTTTATTTGTACCTTGAAGGGGGTGGCACCTCCACTCGAAGAAGATGTGTCGCATGTTGGTAGCCGCAGAAGGATTTGCGTGAAACTAACCATCATCTCATTCCTCTGTTGTGTGAGGGCTTCCTCAATCAACAGTTTGAAAGGATCTCTTGTCTCGTCATCTTTATTTTCTCCTGCCATGAGAGGTTTCTTAGGTGTGCGAGAGAGTTTTTTCTCAAGAGAAACAAGTTCAAGACCCAACTCTTTGTACTCCGACCTTGTTGGGGACATGCATTAAGATGACAAGGAGAAGACCGCTCTGATACCACTGATCTGGATTTATGAGCAAAAAAAAAATGACTACAAATTATTAACAGGTGCTTAGCACAAAATAACAAAGATACAGTAAAACTGGTTTTCTATTCAATAAGGGAATAAGATGAAACTGTAAAATGCAGCGGAAACAAGCTTGTTGGAATGGTGGTGGCTTATCGCTGAGAAGAGATGTGATGGTTGCGCTCATTCGCAAGAATCTGATTACAATGAGGATCTGAAGGCCTTTTTACAATAACCAAAAATGCCAAAAACCCTAGACATCCAAAAACCTAACCCTAGGAGATGAAGCGCCAAAAGTCATGTCAGCCCCATTTGGGTAAGTTAGTACATCAACTTCCCGGGTCGTAACTTTTGCATACGATATTTGTTTTAGGCATATGATATCTCATTGGAAAGGTATCATCAAGGAGATTCGTTTTGGGGGAAGTATCGAAGGAATTTTCGTATTTCTCCCCGTTTTCCCAAAAAACATCGTTTAGGGCCTCAAAATTGCTCTAGAAGTGAAATACTACTAAAAATAGTAAAATAGTTTAGCGCCCCCCCCCCCCGCGGGAAGGGACTCGAGGGAAGCACCCCCAAAGAGACATTTTGGGGGAAATTGCCTTGTAAAATATTGTAATTTCTTAATCAATCTGTATTGTTCATTATAAGGTCACAGATCTGACGGTAGAAGTTATGTTAGGGTTTTTGTCCCAGAATGAAACCCTCTTTTATGAGGGAACTCTATTGCAATTGTGTATGTGAGTGAATATTGTATTTTGAAAGAGGATACTATGAGAGAAAGAAGAGGAAGTTACAACGGGTATGTTGTAGGTTGTATCCCTTCATTTGTTGGATAATAATAAAGGAAGGACTTGGCAATTTCTCCAGTGGAAGCATCCCAGACTGGATGAACCACGAATATTTGTGTCTCTATTATATTGTATATATTTTGTGTTTTATTTCCACATTTGTTTTATTTTATTTCTCTGCATTCTTGTTTATCTAACAACAAGTATCAGAGTGAAAGGTTAATCACGGGAAAAGAAGGTTTTTGGTTCGAGTGGGAGCAATGGAGGAAGATGGAAAGTTTAAGGTCGAGAAATTTAACGGCCAAAACTACCAGTTATGGAAGATGAAAATGGAAGACTATCTACATATAAAATATATTTTCCTACCTTTGGGCGGAAAAGAAAATCATCCCACAAGTATGAAGGATGAAGAATGGGAAATTCTTGACAGAAAGGCACTCGAAACAATACGGTTGTGCATGGTAGCATCGTTGGATTTCAATATTTCAAAAGAAGTGACAACAGAGGATATGATGAAAGCATTGACTAAACTATATGAAAAACCATTGGCCTCCAATAAGTTATTTCTAATGAAGCAATTATTTAATATGAAGTTGTCAGAAGGTGGGTATGTTGCTAACCATTTAAATGAATTTACTATAGTTACTAATCAGCTAAGTTCTGTAAAAGTGGACTTTGATGATGAGGTTAAGGCTCTTCTAATATTTTTCTCATTTCCAAAAAGTTGGAACGGCTTGGTCATGGTTGTAGGTAACTTTGTCTCTGGTTCAAACACTTTGAAATTTGATGATGTTGTTGGTGCTATCCTTAGCGAGGAAATGCAATAGAAAAGAACAGGTGAGACATTAGGTAATGCATTGACCGTGGAGAATAGGGGAAGACAAAAGGATAGAGGAAAGAGCTCAAGGAACCACAAGAATTCTAGGAAGGGAAAATCCAAATCCAGACTAGGAAAGTTAGAGTGTTGGAATTGTGGGAAGAAATGACATCTGAAGAAAGATTGCATAGCTCCAAAGAAACAAAGAAATGGACAGTGGGAGAAAAATCAGAAAGCAAATGTAACGGGTGATGTGTTACAAGATGTTTTGATTCTTTATTTAGATAATATTATTGAACCTTGGGTAGTAGATTCAGGGGCTTCATTTCATGCCACGCCCCATAGGAAATATTTCCAAGATTATGTTTAAGGTGATTTTGGATAGTTTTATTTGGGTGATGATACCATGTCAAATTGTTGGAATGGGTAAGGTACAAATAAAGCAAAAGAATGGAAACCAATGGCTACTAAAATAGATGAGACATATACCATATCTGAGAAGAAATATTATTTCAATGGGGCAATTGTAAAGTGAAGGTTGTATATCTACATTTACAGATAAGGCATGGAAGGTCACTAAAGGATCACTGGTAATGGAAAAAGGAGAGAAGTTAGGTGCATTGTATTTATGTATTGGTAATGTTGACTCTTCAATCTCTTTAGCTTCTAAAGGTCTAGATACAACACTGTTGATATGGATTTTATGAGCAGAATGAAATGAGTACAGATTATTACCAGATTCTTAACACAAAATAACAGAGATACAGTAAAATTGGTTTTCTATTCCATAAGGAAATAAGTTGAAACTGTAAAATGCAGCAGAAAACAAGCTTGTTGGAATGGTGGCAGCTTATCTCTGAGAAAATATGTGACAGCAACTCTCACTTGCAAGAAGACGATTACAATGAGGCTCTCAAGGCCTTTTTACAATAAACAGGAGTTTCAAAAACCCTAAACATCCAAAAACCTAACCCTAGGAGATGAAGCACCAAAAGTCATGTGGGCTCCGTTTGGGTAAGTCAGTACATCAACTTCCCGAGGTCATAACTTTTGCATATAATCTCTATTTTAGGCATATGATAGCCCATTGGAAATATCTATCCGAGGACATGATGAAATTTTGCGACCGCAACATACCCCAAAAAACGTCGTTTAGGACCTCAAAACGGCTCCGAAGTTTCAGGACCCAAAAACTACTAAAAATAGTAAATTATCAAAATTGCTAGAAAGTTGTTTTGAGCCAGCTGGAAAAAGTGGGTGGCCACCGATATCCACCTAGATCAATCCTCCCTCCTTAGGAAGAAACGGTCTCCATTGCATTGAGTTCCCCCATCAGATGAGGAAATTTATGTTGAATTTGGCCCCGAGTAGGCCACTTGCCTTGGTGCAGAAGTTGCCATGCTTTAACGACTCGATAAAGATGGATCCTTTGTTGTTGAGTTCCCTTGATCTATGTGTCCACAATCTGATCACTAGATGCATGTTGTATGCAGTCTGGGTTGAGCTCTATTGGTGTCAATTGTTCTGTTACGTCTGAGGTGTCCAATAATGGTGGGAAATAAGGTCGAAGGAGGTCTACGTTGAACATTGGGTGCAAGCCAAGGAAAGGAGGAATGTTGAGCTCAAAATCATTATTCCCCACAGCCTTGGTGATGGTGTATGACCCATAATGGAGTGGGCGAAGCTTCCGATGGGGTCCTGCAAGGCGTTCTTTCTGCAAGTGCAACCAAACTTTGTCGCCCACCTAAAACTTATGTGGCATCCGATGTTGATCATGGCCCTACTTGTACTTGTCATTGGACTTATGTAGAATATCCTGAACCTTTTAGCGGATGTGCTAGATCCTCTCAATGAACCGAGTGGCTTTGTCAGCCTCACTTGGAGCAGGAGAGGAGTCGGTCGAGGTGGCCGCAAAGGGAAGTGCAACATCTATGGGACCCAATGGTTGGAATTCCAACCCCACTTGAAAGGGTTTGTGGTCGGTTGAGCTATGTAGGGATCGGTTGTAGCTATGTTGGACATAGGAAAGACTCTCATCCCATATGCGAGGGTGCTTGGAATTATGCATGCTCAGTATATGCATGATCATTCGATTTACGACCTCGGTTTGGCCATTGGTTTGGGGGTGGAAGGTCGTGGATTTGGTGAGCTTGGAGTCCAGCAGTGACCAGAGGCTCGACCAGAATGTGTTGATAAATCGACTGTCCCGATCTGAGACAATGGTTTTTGGGATTCCAAAATGTACCTAGACTCGTTCAAAGAAGATCTTGGCAGTGGCTTCTGTTGTGATGCTCTTCTTGCAGGCAACCAGAATCGCCATCTTAGAAAAGCGATCAACAACCACAAAAACATAGTCATTTCCCCGCTTGGTGGATGGTAGGCCTGACATGTAGTCCATTGAGATGGATTCCCATGGCCTATCAGGAGTAGGAAGAGGAGTGTACAGGCCCTATTTCTTAGTGGTTGGTTTGGCAATAGTGCAGGCAGTGCAAGACCTGATATACTTGCTGACCTCATATCGAAGTTTCGACCAGTAGAAATGTTTTTGTAGCATCGCCACTATCTTTTCGACACCGAAGTGTCCTTCCACCCGACTATAGTGGGATTCCCAGATCATCTTCCCTCACTCCCTTGATGGAACACAGATATGGCCCAGACGACACAACAACCCATCCTAAAGATGGAAATTGTCGACAACTTCCTTTGCTCCCAACATTTGCTAGGTGGTGGCGAAGTTTGGGTCTGTCTCATAAAGTTGGGGCCATCTAGAGGTCTCATGGCTGCATGAGTCTAGCACTATGGTGAGTGCCACGACTAGTGGTCTACTAAGGCAATCAGCGATGCTATTGGTGCTTCATGTTTTATACTTGATGTTGAGGTGGAATTGTTGCAAGCATGTGGACCACTTTTGATGGCGGTCATTCTTCAATTTTCCTTGTGTCTGCATGAACTGTAGTGGATTATGATCAGTGTGGATGGTTGTCTCCCTCCCAATAATGTAATGTCTCCACTGGCGGCAGGCTTACACAATGGAGTACATTTCTTTGTCGTAAGTAGGGTACTTACGGACAGCATCTGATGGTGTCTCACTATGATAGGCCACGGGGTGGCCATGTTGCATGAGAACGACACCCATAGCATAGTCTGACACATCAGTCTCAAGCGTTGCTTTAAATCATCGAACGCTTATTGTTGGGGCCATCCCCATGCAAATTTCTCCTTACCACCACCCCTAGTTATTTGGTTAAGGGCCCATGCAATATGGGAGAATCCCAACACAAACTTGCGATAGAAATTGGCAAGGCCCAAAAAGCTTTGAAGATCAGCGAGTGTGGTTGGGGCTGGCCAGTCACGGATGACTTGGATCTTGGTTGGATCCACATGTACGCCATGTTGATCAATGATGTAGCCTAGGTAACAGACATTGTCCATGCCGAAGGATCATTTTTCCAAGTTGGCATATAGCTTGTGTTGTCGCAGGGTGTGCAGAACCTATTGAATATGTTGCAAGTGTTCGGCCCAAGTCTTGTTGTAAATGAGAATGTTATCCAGATACACCACTACAAAAGTATTGGTGAATAGTTGTAGAATATCGTCCATCATCCTCATGAAAGTGGCTGGAGAATTTTTTAGACCAAAGGGCATGACCAACCATTCAAAAAGGCCTTCCTTTGACTTGAAGGCGATCTTCCATACATTTGTTTGTTCTATCGGGACCTGGTGGTAGCCAGACTTCAGATTAATCTTACTGAAGTATTTGGCCCCCATGAGTTGATCAAGGAGGTCGTCGATTCGGGGAATCTGGTACCAGTTTCTAACTGTGATTTTATTCAGAGCCCGGTAATCAATGCAAAGTCGTCAGGTTCCATCTTTCTTTTGTACCAGCACGATTGGGCTCCCACAAGGTGATGAGTTGGGATGGATGTGCCCCTTGTGGAGAAATTCTTGGATCTGTCACTTGATCTCCTCATTCTCTAACAGAGAGCGGTGATAGACTGGACCATTGGGCAGAGGTGCATCGGGGGGTCATATCGATGGGGTGCTTAACCTGGCAGTGCAGAGGTACCCTGGTAGGTGAGGAGAAGATATCTAAGTATTCTTCCACGACCTTATCTACTTGCTTCTGTTGTGTGGACAGGTCGGTTGTAGAGACCCTGTATGTGGCTATGATATTTCTCTCATTCTGAGAGTGAATCACGAAGAAAACAAACTTCCCCGTCTGAGAGATGACCTTCCTGCATTTCTTAGCAGAGATCAAGGAAATAGCACTAGATGGGACAGCCTCAGGTATCCTATACAATTTCTTGTTCAAAGTAATAATAACACTACGAGGCCTAGACTCATATACAGCATGACATTTCCATAAATAAGTTTGGCCCAAAAGAACATCACAAACTTCGAGAGGAGCAACATCACACAATACATTGTCTTTGAAGGGCTTGATATCATACGATAGTCGGCACTGTTGGCTGATGCGGAGATCGCTTCCTTGGAAGAGCCATCCAATGGTGTAGGGTTGTGGGTGCGACGTTGTCGACAGGGCCAACCGCTTGATGACCTATGCTGAGATGAGGTTCTTATGGCTACCACTATCAACAATGAAGTGCAGTAGGGTGCCTTTTACCCACATCTATGAATGGAAGAGGCGCTCTCCTTCTTCTAGCTCGTCTGGTTCACCATGTTGGAGCTTGGTGGTAGCAACGGTGACACTGGGTTCCACATCAATGATCTGTCTTCCCCTTTATGGTTCTGACTCAGAGTCAGAACCCGCATCTGATTCAGAGGCTTTCACTTTGACCACCAGTGACTACTTTGAGCAGCAATCAGTAGTGTTATGCCAAGGGATCTTATGGAAGTCACACCACTTCCCGGTATCTTTCTTTGTCTTTCCGGTGTCCTTCTTTGCTTGCAGCTTGGACTGGTTGTCCTGATACTATCCATCTTTTCTTTGTCCTTTGTTATGTGGGTTGGGGTTTCCCTTTCCTAGCCGCCCTTTCCTAGCTTGGTGCGCAAGGTATGGAAGATATTTGTGAAATCTGGCACTGTTTGGTCTCTTTCTTGTCGCGATGTGGTCCATTTGGTATATAAGTTGTCATAACTTTTGACAAGGTAGTATTGTTCCTTAATAGCATCCCTGAAGGATTCCCAGGTGGTCATGATTGTAAATAATGAGGGTTCCTCTGTTTCCTTTTTCTCATAGAAAGTTTCCCACCAATCTTTGACATGGGGAACAACTTTGAGGAGCGCAAAAGTAATATTTTCTCTATTCGAAAAGTTATGGACAGAAAAATACCCTTCTAGTAGATTCAACCACTTGTCTACAGCATCTGCGTCTATCTGACCTTCAAATATAGGAATATCGAATTTTATTTGTACCTTGAAGGGGACGGTGCCTCTGTTCGAGAAACATGCGTCACCTGTTGGTAGTCGCCGAAGGATTTGCACAAAATTATCCATCATCTCATTCCTCTGTTGTGTGAGGGATTCCTCAATCAACAGTTTGAAAGGATCTCTTGTCCCATCATCTTTCTTTTCTCCTTCCATGAAAGGTCACTTGGGTGTGCGAGATCTTTTGTCCTCAAGAGAAACAAGCTCGAGACCAAAATCTTTGTACTCCAACCTCGTTGGGGACATGCATTAAGACGACAAGGAGCATACCGCTTTGATACCACTAATCCAGATTTTATGAGCAAAACGAAATGAGTACAGATTATTACCAGATTCTTAACACAGAATAACAAAGATACAGTAAAATTGGTTTTCTATTCAATAAGGAAATAAGATGAAACTATAAAATGCAGCGAAAAACAAGCTTGTTAGAATGGCAGCGGCTTATCTCTGAGAAGAGACGTGACGGCATCTCTCATTCACAAGAAGATTATTAAAATGAGGCTCTCAAGTCCATTTTACAATAAACAGGAGTTTCAAAAACCCTAAACATCCAAAAACCTAACCCTAGGAGATGAAGTGCCAAAAGTCATGTGGGCCTTGTTTGGGTAAGTCAGTACATCAACTTCCTGGGGTCATAACTTTTGCAAACGATCTTCATTTTAGGCATATGATAGCCCATTGGAAAGATTTATTCGAGGACTACAACAGTTGCACAAAATTTCATGTTGAAATTTTGCGACCGCAACATACCCCAAAAAACGGCACTGGAAGTTCAGGACCCGAAAACTGCTAAAAATAGTAAATCATCAAAATTGCTAGAAAGTTGTTTTGAGCCAACTAGAAAAGGTGGGTGGCCACCGATATCCACCTGGATCAACTGTGGTTTTAGAAAAACAGGATCACGGAGCAATAAAATAAGACAATACAGAAATAAAACATAGAAGATACACAATACAATAGAGACAAAGATATACGTGGTTCGCCCAGTGTGGGCTATGTCCACTAGAGAAATTTCCAGGTCCTTCATTTTTATTATCCCAAAATGAAGGGATACAACCTACAACATGCCCATTGTAACTTCCTCTTCTTTCTCTCGCAATATCCTCTCTCAGATTACAATAATCACACTCATACACAATCGTAATAAAATTCCCTCATAAAAGAGAGTTTCCTTCTAGGTAAAAAAACCCTAACATAACTTCTACCATCATATCTATGACCTTATAATGAACAATCCATATTGACTACTAAATTACAATATTTTACAAGGTAATTTTCCCAAAAAGCATTTCGCTTGGGGGCTCGCTGGCCCCCATGCTCCCCAGTTGGGTGGGTAGGTCCCCCCTCTCCCCCCTGAACCCCCTTCATTCAGGGGCCATCCCCTGAACCCCTATAAGAAAGGGGATAGTCATACCTACATATAAATCTAGGAGATAATTAGGCTCCACAACCAACAAACTCCCACTTGGAGACTAGTCACAACAACTCTGTTGTTTTTGTACCTTCTATAATATACTCCACCTTGGACCTGGAAAATTTCTCATCTTCACCTTCATGCTTGAAGACCAACTAAAACTAAGAAGGAACTCAATTTCTCCCTGGTTACTCCCTTTGTTAACATGTCTGTGGGATTCTAGCTAGTATGTATATTTTCCAACTTCAATTATCCATATTCCAAGATGGATTGTATGAAATGTTACATGAGTTGTATATGCTTAGTATTATAATGTAAGGCTAAGTTATTTGAAATATGAATGGAAATATCATTGTCACAGTACAACCTTTTATTCTCCTGCTTCTTTACCAATTCCTCCATAAACCTCTTTAACCAAATCATGTATTTACTAGCCTATGTAGCAGCAACATACTCTACTTCCATTGTTGAAAGTGCAACAACCTTTTGCAGTTTTGAAATCCAACTTACAGTTGTTCCACCTACAGTAAAAACATACCATGTGGTGCTTCTCCTTCTATCTTTATCACCTACCATATATGAATCAGCATATTCCTATATAACAATGTGTGAACCTCCAAAACATAATGCATGAGTACTAGTACCTGTCAAATACATGAGAATCCACTTTAATGCCTCCTAATGTTCTTTACATGGATTGTTCATATACATGCTCACAACTCCCACTGCATGTGCTATATCTAGTCTTGTGCACACCATGGCATACATTAAGCCTCCAATTGTTGATGAATAAGGGACCCTGGACATGTATTCTATTTCCTCCTATGTATTGGGATAGATTTCCTTGGTTAATTTTAAATGGTTGGACAAAGGTGTACTAATTGGTTTTTCATTCTACATTATAAACCTCCCCAACACCTTTTATATGCCCTCACCCTGAGACAATGTCAATTTGTGATTTTCCATGTCTCTTGTTATTCTCATACTATGGATTTTCTTTGCAGCACACAAATCCTTCATCACAAATGAATCAGGTAATTTCCTTTTGAGAAAATTTATATCATGCATGTTAGACCCTGCAACAAACATGTCATCTACATACAATAGCAAGATGATATAGCTTCCATTTTCTAACCTTTTAAAATAAACACAATGATTAGAATGACATCTACTATAACCTTGTTCTGTCATAAACCTATGAAACTTCAAATACCATTGCCTTGAAGCTTGCTTTAGTCCATACAAAATCTTCTTCAACCTGCATACCAAATTATCCTTTCCTTTGACCTCATACCCCTGTGGCTACTGCATATAAATCTCTTCCTCCAAATCCCCATGGAGAAAAATTGTTTTTACATCTAATTGTTCAAGATGCAAATCTTCTACTGCCACAAGACTTAAAATAGTCCTAATTGAAGTCATCTTAAGAAGAGGAGAAAATATTTCATCAAAATCTATACCTTTCTTTTGTGCAAACCCATTTACAACAAGTCTAGCCTTGTACTTCTTTTTCCTCCATCTTCTTCCTTCAACCTATAAACCCATTTATTCTACAATGCTCTTTTCCCTGCAGGAAACTGAACCAAGTCTCAAGTCTGGTTATTTAACTAGGAGTCCATTTTCATTTCCATGCCTTGCTCTCACTTCTTTTTAGTTTCTACCTGCATTGCATCTTCATAACTTTTTGGTTCACCAGAATCAGTCAACAATAAATAATACAATGAAGGAAAGTATCGTTCAGGGGGTATACTTAACCTAGTAGATCTTATAACAACACTTGCACGATTTTGAGGTACTTGTTGCTCCTGTTGTTGTACATTTTGATTTTATGGTACCTTTGGAATTTATTTTTCAGTGATCTCATCAAGCACTGTGTATTCTAGGTTTTTTTTTCTGTTTCTTTCACTGCAACTGATCTTTGTACACGACCTTCTCATTGAATATGACATCTCTAATCTTAATGATTTTGTGATTTTCATAATCCCATAAGCGATAACCAAAATCATTAATACCATATCCAATAAAGGTACACTTCTTGGATTTTTCTTCAATCTTTGTTCTATTTTCTTTATCAATATGGACAAATGCTTCACAACCAAAAGTCTTCGAAAATAAATAGTTTACCTTTTTACTTGTCCATACCTCCTTTGGAATTCCACCATCCAAGGAGCTTGAAGTTCCTTTTTTTATTAAGTAAACAATTGTATCTACAACATCTTCCCAAAACTCTAAGGTCAACCCATCATGAAATCTCATACTCCTTGCACATTCCATGATTGTCATGTTCATCCTTTCTGACACACCATTTTCTTGTGGTGTTCCTGGAAATGTATTCTCTCCATGAATCCCATGGTATGAACAGTAATCATCAAACTCCTTGATGCAGTATTCAACTCCATTTTCTGATTTGAGACACTTCAACCTTTTTCCTGTCTCATTCTCAACTAAAGCTTCAATTTCTTAAAAGTGTCAAAAACATCAGTTTTTTTTCGAATGCAATAAACCCAAGTTTTGCTAGTTGCATCATCAAAAAAAGTAACATAATAATGAGATCCACCAAGATATGATACATGAGTTGGTCCCCATACATCTGTATGCACAAGATCTAACATTTCTCTCTTATTTTCCTTCCCGACTCTGAGAAATATAACTCTCTTATGTTTTCCATAAACACAGTGCTTACAGAAATCCAGGGAAACTTCTTAAAGATTTGGAAAAAAAWKYCTTTCTTGTAGTATCTGAATCCCCTTCTCACTTATGTTTCCAAGCCTATGATTCCACAGTGGTGTATCCACTCCTATAGAATCTAAAGAGATAGAAGAGTYAGTATTACCAGTACATAAATATAATGCACCTACCTTCTATCATGTYGTTATCACCAGTGATCCTTTGGTGACCTTCCACACCTATCTGTAAATATAGATATACATCCTTCACTTTCCAACTGCCCTATTCAAATTATATTTTTCCTTAGATCTGGAACATGTCTTACCTCTTTCAACAATAAATGGTTTCCATTCTTTTSCTTTATTTGTACCTTACCCATTCCAACAATTTTKCATGGTGCATCATCACCCAAATGAACMTGTCCAAAATCACCTTGAACATAATCTAGAAAATGTTTCCTATGGGGTGTGGCATGAAATTAAGCCCCTAAAACTACTAMCCGGGACTCAGAAACATTATCTACAGAGATAATCAAAGCATCTTGTAACACATCACTTGTTACGTTTGCTTCRTGATTTTTCTCTTGTTGTCCATCTTTTTGTTTCTTTGGAGATTTGCAATTTTTCTTCAGATGTCCTTTCTTCCCACAATTCCAGYACTCTATCTTTCCCAGTCTGGATTTGGATATGCCCTTCCTAGAATTCCCACARTTCCATGAGCCCTTTCCTCTATCCTTTTGTCTTCCCATGYTCTCCACGATCAACGTATTACCTGATATCTCACTTGTTCTTTTTCGTCGCATTTCCTCTCTAAGGATAACACCAACAACATCATCAAATTTTAAAGTGTTTGAAATGGAGACAAAGTTACTTACATCCATGACCAAACCATTCCATCTTTCTGGAAATGAGCACGGTATTAGAAGATCCCTGACCTCATCATCAATGTCCACTTTTACATAACTTAGTTGATTAATAACCGTATTAAATTCATTTAAATGATATGCAACATACCCACCTTCTGACATATTCATATTAAATAATCGCTTCATTAGAAATACCTTATTGGACGCCAAGGGTTTTTCATACAATTTACCCAATGTATCCATCACCTCCTTTTTTTTCTTTTCTTTTGAAATATTGAAAGTCAACAACGCTGCCATGCTTAGTTGTATTGTTCCTAGTTCCTTTCTGTCAAGATCCTCCCATTCTTCATCCTTCATGGTCGTCGGCTTCTTTGTTATTCCGCCCAATGGTAGGAATAGATACTTCTAATATAAATAATCTTTCATCTGCATCTTCCATAACTGGTAGTTTTGGCCATTAAATTTATCGACCCTAAACTTTCCATCTTATGCCATTGCTCCCACTCGAACCAGGAACCCTCTTTTCCTACGAGTTACCTTTCACTATGATACCATTTGTTAGAAAACCAGGATTGCAAAGCAATAAAATAAGAAAAATATGGAAATAAAACACATAAGATACACAATACAATAGAGACGTAGATATACATTTTTCACCCAGTGTGGTCTACGTCCACCAGAGAAATTTCCATGTCCTTCATTTTTATTATCCAACAAAATGAAGGGATACAACCTACAGCACGCTCCTTGTAACTTCCTCCTCTTTCTCTCATGGTATCCTCTCTTAGAATATAATAATCACACTCATACACAGTCGTAATACAATTCCCTCATAAAACAGGGTTTCCTTCTAGGACAAAAAACCATAACATAACTTCTACCATCAGATCTACAACCTTATAATGAACAATCCAGATTGACTACGAAATTACAATATTTTACAAGGAAATTTTCCCAAAAAACATTTCGCTTAGGGGCTCCACCTCCAAACCCCAATATGGGGGCCCACTAACCCCCATTCCCCCTAGCTGAGGGGGTAGGTCCCCCCCAACCCCCCTTCATTTGGGGGCCATCCCTCGAACCCCCGGCATAAGGGAGGTAGGCATACCTACATATAAATCAAAGAGATAATCAAGATCCACAACCAACATGTGGTATCATAGGCTTGGACACATGAGTGAGAAGGGGATGCATATACTTCACAAAAGGAATTTGTTGCTAGATCTTAAACAAGTTGATTTGGATTTATGTGAACACTGTATTTATGGAAAATAGAAGAGAGTCAGATTACTCAGAGTTGGAAAGGAAAAGAAGAGTGAAAATTTGGAGTTTGTGCATACATATGTATGGGGACCAGCTCAAGTATTATCTCTTGGTGGATTTTGTTATTATGTTACTTTTATTGATGATGCAACTAGAAAAACTTGGGTTTATTGCATTCGACAAAAATCTGATGTTTTTGACACTTTTAAGAACTAGAAAGATTTGGTTGAGAATGAGACAGGAAAAAGGTTGAAGTGTCTTATATAGAATTTTGATGAGTATTGTTCATACAATAATCAAGGGATTATTGTATGATTATTGTTCATGATTATTGAGTGTTGAGAAAGGAATTTGATGATTATTGTTCATACCATGGGATTCGTAGATAGAAGACATTTTCAAGAACAACACAAGAAAATGGTGTGTTAGAAAGGATGAACAGGACAATCATGGAACGTGCAAGGAGTATGAGATTGCATGTTGGGTTACCCTTATAGTTTTGGGAATATTTTGTAGATATTGTTGTTTACTTAATAAACAAAGGCCCTTCAAACTCCTTGAATGGTGGTATTCCATAGGATGCATGGATAGGTAAAAAGATAAACTACTCATTTCTGAAGACTTTCGGTTGTGAAGCATTTGTCTATATTGATAAAGAAAATAGAACAAAGCTTGAGACAAAATCCAAGAAGTGTACTTTTATTGGATATGGTGTTAATGATTTCGGTTATCGCTTATGGGATTATGAAAATTATAAAATAATTAGGAGTAGAGATGTGGTATTCAATGAAAATTTCATGTACAGAGATCAATTGCAGGGAAAGAAAGAGGAAAAGAAAAACACATAATACACAGTGCTTGATGAAATCAAAGAAAATAAAATTCCAAAGGTACCAGAAAATCAAAATGTACAACAATAGGAGCAACAGGAACCTCAAACTCATGCAAGTGTTGTTAGAAGATCTACGAAGTTAATTATACCCCATGAACGAAACTCTCATTCATTGTATTATTTATTGTTGGTTGACTCTAGTGAACCAAAAAGTTATGAAGAGGAAATGCAAGTACACACTAAAAAGAAGTGGGAGCAAGGCATGAAAGAGGAAACAGATTCCTTGGTAAATAACTAGACTTGGGAATTGGTTAAGTTTCTTGTAGGAAAAAGATATTTGCCGAATAAATGGATTTACATGTTGAAGGGAGAAGATGGAGGCAAAAAGTGGTATAAGGATAGACTTGTTGTAAATGGGTTTGCACAAAAGAAATGTATAGATTTCGATGAAATGTTTTCTCTTGTTGTTAAAATGACTTCAACTATGACTATTTTAAGTCTTGTGGCATTAGAAGATTTGCATATTGAACAGTTAGATGTAAAAGCATCTTTTCTCCATGGGGATTTGGAGGAAGATATTTATATGCACCAACCACATGGGTATGAGGTCAAAGGGAAGGAAAATTTGGTATGCAAGTTGAAGAAGAGATTGTATGACTTAAAGAAAGCTCCAAGGAAATGGTATTTGAAGTTTGATAGGTTTATGACAGAACAAGGTTATAGTAGATGTTATTATGATCACTGTGTTTATTTTAAGAAGCTAGAAAATGGAAGTTATATTATCTTGCTATTGTATGTAGATGATA
The DNA here is from genome assembly GCA_000966675.3 of Picea glauca. NCBI lineage: Eukaryota > Viridiplantae > Streptophyta > Pinopsida > Pinales > Pinaceae > Picea > Picea glauca. The sequence continues at coordinate 58,637 of JZKD02S1670500.1, forward strand.
TGCTTGTTGCAAGGTATAACATGCAAGATATAAATGTGCTAAAAAAGAAATTAGTTAATTCATTTGCAATGTAGGATTTGGGTGTTGCAAAGAAAATCCTTGGTATGAGAATAACAAGAGACAAAAAAAATGAAAATTGATATTGTCTCGGGGTGAGTACATAGAGAAGGTGTTGGAGAGGTTTAGAATGCAAAATGAAAAACCAGTTAGTACACCTTTGGCCAACCATTTCAAATTAACCAAGTAACTGTATCCCAAGACATAGGAGCAGATAGAATACATGTCCAGGGTCTCTTATTCATTAGTAGTTGGCAGCTTGTTGTATGATATGGTGTATACAAGACTAGATATTGCACATGCAGTAGGAGTTGTGAGCAGGTATATGAAAAATCTAGGTAAAGAACATTGGGGGGAAATAAAATGGATTCTCAGGTATTTGAGAGGTACTTCTACTCATGCATTATGTTTTGGAGGTTCAAACATTGTTCTACATGGATATGTTGATTCAGATACGACATGTGATCAATATAGCAAGAGAAGCGCCACAAGGTATGGTTTTACTGTAGGTGGAACAACAGTAAGTTGGATTTTGAAACTACAAAAGTTTGTTGCACTTTCAACAATGAAAGCAGAGTATGTTGTTGCTACAGAGGCTAGTAAAGAGATGATTTGGTTACAGAGGTTTATGGAGGAATTGGGAAAGAAGTAGGAGAATAGCAGGTTGTATTGTGATAGCCATAGTGCCATTCATATTGAAAATAACTCAACCTTCCATTCTAAGAATAAGCATATACATATCATGTGTCATTTCATGCGATTCATTTTGGAAGATGGACAATTGAAGTTGGAAAAGTTACATACTAGCCAAAATCCTCCAGACATGTTAACAAAGGTAGTAACCAAGGAGAAACCGAGTTCCTACTCAATTTTAGTTGGCCTTCAAGCATGAAGGTGAAGATGAGAATGGTTGTGGATCTTGATTATCTTCCTTATTCGGAGGTATTGTTTCAGTCGTGTTTAGACCCCATTACCTTACGGGGGGTGTGGGGGGGATTTCCCCTCCACATCTCTTGCCATGGGGGTCGAGGGGGGGCAATAAATTTTGCAGCCCCTCCTATCACGATTTTGGGAGCAGTGCCCTCGAAGAGAATTGTTTGGGAAAATTGTCTTGTAAAATATTATAATTTCATAGTCAATCTGGGTCGTTCATTATAAGGTTTCAAATATGACGGTAGAAATTATGTTAGGGTTTTTTTCCCTATAAGGAAACCCTCTTTTATGAGGCAATTGTATTGCAGCTATGTATGTGAGTGAATATTGTATTCTGAAAGAGGATATTGTAAGAGAAAGAAGAGGAAGTTACAATGGGTATGATGTAGGTTGTATCCCTTCATTTTCTAGATAATAATAAAGGAAGGACCTGGAAATTTATCTAGTGGACATAGCCCACACTCGATCAACCACGTATATCTGTGTCTCTATTGTATTGTGTATCTTATGTGTTTTATTTCCACATTTGTTTTATTTTATTTCTTTGAGATCCTGTTTTTATAACAGATCGAAGCACCAATCTTCCATCTATCCAACTCGCTGACAATGTTGGCATATCGAAATCTTCTCTTGAACTAGAGCAGGTGAATCTAAAATTTCTTGAACCAATCCAGCACCTTGAAACTAGATCGGTTTGGTGTAATATGGATTATGAAAGGTGACATATTTTTCATATCTGATATTGGTTCTATGCTTGTTGTGCCTTATTTCTTCCCAAGGTCTGATTATCCGCTTAGAAAGAGAAACTTGAACTTTATCTTTACTTAAATCTGGAGCTGTCTCTTTGAGTTTATCTTGCGATGGTTGTTGGTCTGAATCGGCATCATCTTCTTCAACCTCTTTGAAAAGAGGTTTTTGAACAAGGACTAGTTTAGAATGTTGTTGAATATTATTTCACTTAAGTGCATCATGAAGTAGTCGAGTTTGAGTTTACAACAGTGCTACTTTGGCTTGTGAAATTAGTGGTCATTGTATTGTCCATAGAAGATAGTATTAGAGTGTTTAATAACTCTAAGAGTTCCTCAATTCAATCCATTTTAAAGACAAAAATAAACCTCAAAGTGTTTCTTGCACCTCCACCCTTTAACAATCAGATGCAAACTCAACAAATAAAGCAGAGAAAACGGAGGGTGCTACTGAAAATACACCCATTTACAATGTAATTCAACCTTGGTTTCTAAAAGCACAAGTAAACCAATTAGTTTTTTTTGTGTGTTGTCCACGCGCAAGGAGTTTTCATATGACTAGAGGGCATGGATATAGATCTTCAACCTATGCCTTTACCACAATACAACGCACAACATCAAAAGCAATTACAGACTGGTAGTGTTTTCTCTTTGTGTGTTGATTCTTTTCATATACATCTTGTCCTATTGCTATAACACCCACTTAAAACACCATTGGAAGAAATCAAATTTCACATTTCATAAACCCTAATTTAGGACTAGGTATACATGATAGAATATTACGAGAAGCAAGAAATACCTCTAGTTGTTTCTCACCTTGATTACTTCACCTTAGAAAAATAAAAAATAAATAAAATAAAATAAACTTTTAGCAACCCAATATGGATATCAATTCTACAATGCAAAATTTTATTTCAACCAAAAAAACAGTTTGATGGAGAGATGGATCCCGTTGTTTCAAATGGATAAAATAGAGATTAAGTGTGGCATTCATTCTCGAACTCCAGTCCATTTATGTGAATACTTGATAATCTAGTTTCTGACAAAATTGCTTCTTAGAATTGTGCTTAGAGTAGTTACTCTACATATTTTGTACTATATATTTGGAGGCATTGCGGATGATTTCCATCCTCTTAAGAAGTTCTATCTAGTTTATGGCGAAAATAAAATCGACCTGGGTGATGAGGTATCACCTGCTATTGTGCACTGTGAACCTAAGTTTCTTGATTACAATGTCGATATGATGATCCCGAGGTGCAAGAAATATTTCAGAACTCCACATTCATATTGTATTTGCAGTATCTTATTACTGATTTTACAGCCACTAACTATGACAATTATTTTCCTGGGAACTGTTAGAACGCAAACAAAGTCGTAATGTTGGGATAGCACTCCCACTATCAAAGTGCTCACGGGTAATGAAATGATGGTGGGATGCACAACAAATTTAACCCCTACATTAAGTTTATGTCACTGCATGACGGCTCTTAAAATTATTGACTCTAGCAGCCGAAGCCCTTAACAAACGAAGGTGAAAGGAAAATAAAATTGAAGTTGAGGACACTGCAAATCCTTCCAAGGGGTTTTGTGGCCCGATTATTGGGACTGGAAGTGGAAACAATTTCATTCGACTCCATGCCTAACCTTTTGAACAAGAAATTCGAATCACATTCCCCGTGGATGCCTGGACAAAATTCAACCCATTGCTTCTTGGGAATGTGATCAGCATTGTAGCAGCTTTTTTGTCTGTCTTCTGGTTTTTTGGTTACATTCGATTATTTTAAAGTCTTTGAAAGAGAACAAACTTTTGAAACTGTGAGGATGGCATCGAATTGTTGGTGTGGAGGAAGGAGAGAAATATATCAGCAGAATAGTAGTTAATTCAACTCGTCACAATATGTACGGTACTTTCTACATGAACCAGTAGAGGGGAGATTGGGGTTCGACTGCAATCCCATGAGAAAGAAGACAATGCGCAGGTAGAGAGAATCAAGCGAAGATGGAGAGGGTTCCTTCAGTCTGAGTGCATCATTCCTTCCATATTGACAACATTCCAAGCTCACCATGCCAACGAAGCCAGGAATTTCCTCCAAACATATGAATGATGGAAATGACCCTGGTGCAGATGATAGATAGACTAATGCAGACAGAGGCATTTTCAGAGGTCGAGACAGATGCAGAAACCCTAGAAAATGGACCAGAATAATAGGAATAATGTTGAGGAAGCCAGACTTATTTAGATGGGCACCCAGAGAATCATTTTTGCATAGAGATAGAGGGCAGATAAATGTTTATGTCCGTGAAATAAAATGGCTAGGGGAATGAGGCATTTCTCAACTCGTATTATGGAAGACTGATAGAGCATGCTAACATGCAGAGCAGTGTAGAGTTTAATCAGAGGGATAGACTTGAAAAGTCAGTAAAGGGGTGTTTTCTATACGCTAGAATGAAAAAAACACATATAGACAACTCAGTTATGGATAACTCCCATAACTCAATTCATGACTAAGACTAAGGCACTCGATACCATTGTTAGACACATGAGATTAAAGATAAATGTGAATGTGGATTAAACATCAATATGATACATGTATAAGTACAATGATGTTGACATTTGGATTTGTATTCTAAGACATCTCTTGGACTCCCTACAACGGTATATTTCCAACACCCGTAACCTCGTAACTATGGCATTTTGTAGATATCAATGTAAATATCATCTAGGATAAATATGATATGAGAAGTATATATTGTGTGCCATGAGGTATTTTCCCATTGACTTTAGTGAACTTAGGGATTTCACTACTAATCTTTTCATCAACTAACTCTCTAGATAAATCACTAATGAAGGTTTGAGAGTTAAATTTTCATAGTTTGGGAAACTCATTGAAGCTAGAGTTGTCACTGATACATTTTTTGGAAGATCGAGAGGGTTTGTATTTGTCATATATGTTATAGAAGAAGATGTTTCTAAATCCAAAGAAGGAATGGATGGTAAATTTCTAGATGGATGGGTTATTTTTTCATAATTTGCAAAATCTAGAGAGACAAAGCCACCTCCTCCACCT
>JZKD02S1670511.1:6492-41573 GCA_000966675.3 Picea glauca
CCTTAGGGCGGCCAACGGAGCCGTTAAACTCGTCAGGGTGGTCCATACCAAACGGCTTGGTTTATTTAGACAACCCCGGACCGGTTCCACTCTTCCAGTTGACGGACGGTCATTTTCGCCCGTCAACATGTTGCTATGCTTTGTGTGATGTATTGATGTGTTTATGTGTTTACTTGCTTAGTGATTTAATATAGATGAATGATAGATAGATCTATTGATTCTTAGTGCTTATAAATATGGGTGGATGTTAGATCTGACTTATGTACACATGCTTAGTGCTTAAGTACCTTAGATATGAATGAATATTGTGATACTCTGTAATTAGGGTTTAACTGCACTGTAACTAAAACCAGATATTGATGAATTTTAACTGTTGAGTGCTTTGTTAAGTGTTAGAATCACATATCTGTGTCCCAGATAAGATTGCCTACACTTGAGTCCTGCAACCACCCCTGCCTCTACCTCGGGTGAGACTTCACTTGCTTCGCAGGTGTTGCCGAAAGGGATAGTAGTTAGGGTTTTGTTGGCGTGTTGTTGTAGCATTGAACCCTGTGTCTGCCCCTGTTCCAACAAATGGTTTCATTTTCAGGACCTGAAACTATGATTGTTGGGAACTGAGGAAGAAGAAGCTTTGTGCAAATATCTGACCTAAAACTGTGATTACTGGTAACTAAGGAAGAATAATCTTTGTGCAAAGATGTGGCCTGAAACTATGATTGTTGGGAACTAAGGAAAAAGAAGCTTTGTGAGAAGATCTTAACTGAAAAAGAGAAAATATTTGTGCATAGAACTGTTGTCCTAATACGCAGTACTACTCGATCTGTGGAGCTCGGTGCCAAGAGGAAGGGTCATATCTAAAGAAAAGAGGTAAGATCTGGGAGATTTTTTCTCTTATAAAGGTGAAAATGATACTAAAGAGGTAAGACCTGTAATCTTTGTGCTCTGTAGAAGTAAGATAAGTGGAAATTTTTGTTTCTAGAGTATGAATCTAGGTATGTTTGATAAGATTTTTCCTAGCTTGAAAACTAGGGCATTGATAGAAGAAAGAAGATTTGATATGAGTAGATATGATAAGAATAGTGAGAGATATGTTATACCTATGCATAGAGAGAATGTTTGGACTAACAAATGGATGCAACACCCTAGAAAGAATTTGTTGCAGGTTAGCTACCATGATCCTCGCATGCAGTATAGGAGAGGTTGGGGATCATTTAAAAGAAAGAGAGGATTAACCCTTTGTTACAGTTGCAGAAAACTAGGACATATTGCTAAGGAATGCCCTGGAAGAAGACCTAGTTGCCTCTGTTGCAAATATATGGACCATGAAGTACTGGATTGCCCTAGAATGATTGTTAATGTTGAAAGGATGAATATGAGAAAAGAATACCACAAGAAAGGTCAAGCAACTAAGATTATGGCAGAACCCCAAAAAGAATCAGAAAAAGTATTGCTACAGATGAAAGAAACCCTGAATGACCATCGACATATTAGTTTATCATAGATCTTCAAAGAAAAAGAGTCCACTGAAACAAGAATAGGAGACTTCAACATTGACTATGTTCTGGATGAGGAAATACAGGTAAATATCATGACGAAAATAACTTGGGAAATTTTAGGGGAGCCTGTTTTGATTCCTTCATTGGGGGGAATAGGATTATTCAGAGGAAAGTTGATAACCCTATGTGGAAGACTCACTCGGATATCTATGAGTGCTCATGGAACTTCGAAAGAGGAAGAATTTGAAGTTGTTAAGTTTCTTGAGAACAACGCTCCATTTTCTATGTTACTAGGAAAACCTTGGATTGAAGTAGATTAGGCTAGAAGGAAAGAAGAAGAAGTCTTAGAACAAAAAGAAGCAAGAGTTAAAATGTTTCATGACTAGGAGGATCGCACACTTTATTGAAGAATACGAGAACCGAGTGAAGCTATTTAAAACTAGAGACGTGTATGTTGAAGTGGGAAGAACACTAGAATACCTACAGAAGACTGAAGTACCTATTCCAGATACAGATGAAGTATTACCCCTGATTTCTAGGCAAGACTCTCAACAGCGCGAAGTTACTCTGCCAAAAGAAGATAAGAATCATAATGAAAAAAGGAATTCTGAGACGAAGCTCACCGGAAAGAAGGCTAGAAAACTAAGTAAGAAGAGAGCTAAGATAGAAAAGTTACAGAAGGTTCTAGAGGGAACTTCGCAGAAGGAAAATTTGAAAAATTGGAACTTCGTCGGGATATCAGAACTGCGTCACATGGCACTTCGCCATGGTGAAGCAATATAGTCGTTGGGAATAGTATAACCGTTCAACCAACGGCTCGAATAGGTAGAAAGGAATTTATGGTCAGAAAGTTTGCCACCAGACCATTGGGACCGTGCCATAATAGACAGAACTGAGTTAATGAAGGCTTCTCACTCGTTGCAAGAGATCTATTGCCAAGTTATCTATTTATCTCGTCTCACCACGCAACGAGAACACTTTTTCCAACCATGACTATATGAGCCTGTAGAATAGTTGATTTTTCATAGTGATCATTGCGCTATTGATATCCATCATGTTGCATTGAGCAGTTACTCTTTGAATCCAAGATATTCAACCAGGAGCGTGTATGTCCGAAGAAGTTAGCGGACTTGAAGAATCTGTGAAGGAAGTACTCTTCGACCTCATGAATAAGAGAGTCATTTCTGAAAGAGTGATTTATGTGGGTGTACAAGCATCATTGACGAGAGGAGTGCAAGCCTCTTCATCGACTGCTTGTGGAGTTGGACCATCCCGACCATCAGCAAAAAAGAGAACCAAACACAGAGATGACCTAGAAAATGCAAAGCTAATCCCAACCATATTGCTCAACTAAATCCCACCTCTGGTCGGCGCGGTGAGTCGTGATAGTGTGCCAACATATTTCAAGTACACCATGGTTACTACGTACCTCCCGAAGGGGATACACGCAGTTCGAGCATAGCAGGACAAGATCGTATCGTTGAAGTTCAGTGACTTCAACCTTGGATATCACAAGAACTATAGTATGCTTTCCCCATATAAATACCTGACCAAGATGAAGGGGAAGAACTCAAAGATAATCCTCCAACCATGGACGATGAAACTCGCGCAGTCCACCCTGTTAAATGTAATAAAAATCCCACACTTCGAAAGGCACCAAGAATTCAATGCCTGTGTCAAGCTACTCCTTTCATGTTACCATGGTGGCTATTTGTGGCTATACCTCGGTATCACAGTTGATCCAACATTGATCCATAGGATCACCAGATTAAGTATGCAAGGACCCAACCCGTGGGAGTTCTATCCAGGAAAATCCACATCTCGTGCACTAGCACAGAAGATCAAGGATACATACGGCGATGTTGAAAAGGGGACACGAGGATATAAGGTAGCCTCCATCTAGAATGATGCAGTGCGCCTAGTCTATCAGTTAATAGCCGAAAATTTAGTAAGGAATAATCAACCCACGTAGGTCATAGGATTTGTCATTGACCTTATAGGGAAGTGTGTGGAAGGTCTACATATGAACTGGGTGAAGTACCTAGTTAATCAGTTGGAACTAGACTGTCGCAAAGCACAGGATCAGGGCTACAAGTTTCACTTTAGCTGGCTCCTAATCCTCATCGCCTTTGTTGCCTGGGAGATGCTGGAAGGTGAGACCTTTCTGGATATTGAACCATTCAAGACGCTTGCTGTGAAGTTCACCACACTCTAGTACTTGAGTGATATGAACAAATAGTGGCAGTTGAACATTGTTTTTCACACATATTACCTTCAATTGAAGAGAGACATCAAAGTTGAACCTCGCATGACTCTGAACACCCTATAGAGGTTCTAACCCATGAAGAATTTTTACGCAGATCAACACTTCATCTACATTACAGCACAAGCCAATGAACATAAGGAGAAGCTTCAGTCATACTACAAACTCACAAAAGAGGACCTTGAGGAGATCACTAAGGACTGGTTTGTAGAACTCCTTATCCCCATTGACCCTGCAAATATGTCTAGCCCTAAATTGGACAGCCTGGAGGCCACCTACAAAGAAAAAAACACACCCAACACCAGAAGAAGGAAGAATACTGAAGAGGTCCAAGACTTAAGCAACGCCTCAGGCAAGAATGCTTCAATATCACCTGACCGAGGGGGTGATGACAAAGTAGAAGAGATAGATGGAAAAGGATATGAACAGAAGCAAGGTGAAGTAACACCGCCTAGAGACGAGGTTGATCCCGTGAAGAAGAGGAAGGTTTCTCCCCTGAAACCTTCTTCTCGGAAGAAATCCAAAGCCACCATGACCAAGATGAAGATTGTGCTCACTATCGATGATTTTGACTTCATCATAGCAGCCCTAAACGATGCTTGGCTAGAAATTGTGGAGAAACAAGAATCTAAGCAGGAAGGAATGTATGACATAATTAAGGTTGACCTCTGAGGGGTACAACAGGCCCTTCATCCTAGCCGTGCAGTTTCCACTACACCCCTACCATTAGGAGAACCAAAGTTGGGAGATGAGCCAGCCCAACTCCACTGACTAGCTGATGCAGTCGAAGATCACCTTCGTTGTGCACAAAAAGAAACAGAAAAAGCCACCCAGGACTTGAAGCAAGTGTAAGGAGTACTCATAGAACAACGTTGACTTGTAGAACAGAAGAAGGTTTCTCTCTAGGCAAAGTTTGAAGAAGAGAAAGAACAGATGCAACAAGAAAAAGAACAGTTGCTCGCAGAGAAACTCAAAGTGAAAGAAGCAGTCAAAAGAGAAATCCACTCTGTGACGGGATGAGAACCACAAGAAAAAGACTGAGTCATGCATCAAGTAGAGTAGCTTGCAGAAGATATCCAAAAACTACAGAATGAATAGAAAACTTAGAGATCTACACCATACCCGACACCCCGCAAGATGTAAGGGATCAAAGAGAAGCAACTGCTCAAAGCGCAGTTGAAAGAAACAAAGTCCTTGCCATGGAATGCAAGCAACTGAGTGATCGCAGTGCCTAGATGTATGAGGGAATCACTGAGAATCCATAATTTAAGGAACTGGACTCACAGTTACAGGAAGGGAAGCAGCAAGTAGAGACAATATAGGCGCAATTGAAGCCCCTGTCAGCTGTGGAAAGATTGAAGTGATCCCAAGAGCATCACACTGCCCAGTAGCATGTGCACACTATTTAGAGCAGATTTATGGAAGTAAATCAAAGGCTCTAACTTGTACAGGATGAGGCTTACCAACTATTCACGGTTATCGAAGGCCAAGGAACGAAACTGGAGCAAGTCATCACTGCAGTTGAATAATGCCTAGAGGGACCTATCAACAAAGTAGTCATACAAGAGTTTGTTGAATAGGAGGTTGTGGAACAGCAACAAGTTGAAGTAGCTCAAGCCAAGATCGATGTTTTTGAAGCAGAACTAGTCAGATCAGAGTGACTCGGGATGAGTCATAGGTGAGTGTTGGGGGTCTGTTGGCCCTTAACCAAGTCTTGAGGATTCTTGGTCATGTTTGACCTAATTTTGGGACTTTGATAGGCTGTCGAAGGTAGAGTACAATACGAAATGGCTATCATGAGATCTTGGCCCCTTTTAGGGCCCCTTTTGGGATTATGGATTATGTAATGGGTATGGGATGACGGCCCATGGGTTTACCCATGATTAGGCCTATTTTGTAATGTATAAATAAGTAGTTAAGTGATGTAAGGGAGAGAGATACCTAGTAGGTCGGTGTGCTAAGTTCTAGAGTTCAATCTATGTAATCAAGAGTTGTAATAGCTTTGTGCATATTGTGTGAGGCTTGCAAGGCTAGTGAAAGTAACTATAAGAGACTATGTGAAGGCTTGGTGTTGTACCCTAGCTATAAGAAGGAGGATCTGACAGAGTGCATGTAGATCTCCTGTCCTCTGTGGAGTAGAACTTGGATGTTATGTGCCTGTAAGAAGCTTGACCAAAGATAATAAAGAAGAGAAGATTTGGTGGACATAGCCCCAGGGTGGGGGTGAACCATGTACATGTTGTGTTTCTATTATTTGTGCGATGTATTGATGTGTTTATGTGTTTACTTGCTTAGTGCTTTAATATAGATGAATGATAGATAGATCTGTTGATGCTTAGTGCTTAATAAATTGGGTGGATGTTAGATCTAACTTATGTACACATGCTTAGTGCTTAAGTACCTTAGATATGAATGAATATTGTGATACTCTGTAATTAGGGTTTAATTGCATTGTAACTAAGACTGGATATTAATGAATGTTAACTACTGAGTGTTTTTTTAAGTGTTAGAATCACAAATCTGTGTCACAGCTAAGGTTGCAGACATCTGAGTCCTGCAACCACCCCTTCCTCTACCTCGGGTGAGACTTCATCTTCTTCGCAGGTGTTGCTGAAAGGACCGGTAGTTAGGGTTTTGTTGGTGCGTTTTTGTAGCATTGAACCCTGGGTCTGGCCCTGTGCCAACATATCCTTTAGCATCTAGGTTCTCCATACTAATCATCACATAAGCCTTCTGGCTTATAATATTCTGCCTCACCAACCTATAAAACATATTCACATTTACAATATGGGGCTCGGTATTGGAGGTGTTACACTGAGCATGGAAACGAATGGATGGAAGAGGAGAGCCATTTCTATATGGATCTAATAAATTATCGATCATTCCAAGAGGGAATGGATTCTTGAGTGCATGTGAATTGATGGAAGTTTGGAAAGAAATTTCCAAAGATGAGAATCCTTGGAATTTCCAGCAGGGATATTTCCTTACCAGTAGCACTGGAGACTTGGAGAGAAATGTAACATCATGAGGGACTGCATGGAAGAGAAATATGTTCATTTCTTTGGTTTTTGCAGGCTAAAGGGGAAAGAGAGATGGAAATTAGGATTTGATGTGTAGTTGGGAAACCTGAGAGCTAGTTAGCCAATTGTTGTGTGTTTTAGATTTGGCCTAGAACCTGTCCTTGTGGATTCATATACCTGGCTCAGGGGTGACCTGCAGTTGAGAGTAAATGAAAATCAGTGTCTATGGTTGGGAGGAACATCCTTGGTCTACATCCAATTGGTGAATGTTTACTTGCAAAGAAAAGTGCTCGTTGTGTTTTTTTACAATGTATATTCCGCTATGTATTTAATTATCTCTAAGATGTATTTATGTGTGCATGACTGTTGTTTATTTGTTTTGCATGGCACACTATTTATTTATTTTATGTTGTAGCATGGATATTGATTAATGCATGTGAGTCTTTCATGCTTCATTTCAAATTAATTATTATCAGAATTTGAAATCAGTTTTGAAGTGATTTTTTGAGGTAGCGTGGAGAGCCTGTGGGTGGTTGGGTATGCTACAAAGAGTCAAAATTCAGTCGAAAAATGCACGGTCAAAACACCTCCAGTCAATTGTCGAGTTGGGTCAAATACTAGTCGATCACCAATGAACTATCAAGTTGGGTCAAACCTATGGTCGACCACGAAAAAACATCATCAATGAAGAGGAGTTTTGTATGTTCGTAAATCCGATGAAACACAACGGTAGTAACTCTTCAAACATTGGTTCAAATGATCCCATGAGCACTCATCAATCCAACTAAATTCAATCCTCGTAGTCGGTACAGTTCCATGTTTCTGTATTTTACGTATATTCTGCAAAGATATGAAAGCATGATTTCCATGTCTATGATAGAAAGGATGATGATAAGGAATAGAAGGTTTTGTTCATTGATCAAGATATATACTCACATCATTAATAAAATTACATAGTTGTGTGTATACCGACCACGAAGAAAGAGTTATGGGGGACTAAACTCCACTCATTATGGAAAGGGAAGGGTCTAAGTGTCTAGGAATAGGGGCTAAGCTATAGGGCTTACCTCTATAGGAGTAATATTATATTATTATTTCCTAGAGGCTAAGGTTTGATATAACCATGTTGTCCTAAGTTCATGGGGAAAGGGAACGAGTGTTAAGTGGAGCTCATGCAGCTTTAGGAAGACATGTTTCAACCTGGGCGTATGCAGTTTTTAGGTGGGAAAGTCAGCTCGTTGGGGTTTCCTCTCACCATTTTGACCACTCTCACAATCCTAGCAATGGTCGCCACTCTAGAAGTAAACCATACTCCCCACTGATGCACGCAGTGAGACTGGGCATTCACGCAACTAGTCATTTCCTCCATCATCGATCTCTGTAACTTCTGAAACATGTAAGCCCATAAAGATAATCATTTTTCCTATGAAGCATAGCACGACTATGTAGTTTCTAAGCCATATCATGCCTTAGACTTTCCTGGTTCTACCCATGTGTTCTTTGGACTGGTGTGGATTTTTTTCATTACCAGAACCTTACCCATTGGAATTAGGAGCTGAATAGAAGAGGCGGGTTGTCAGGCATGTGAGCAACTCTCTCCAGGTGAGAGAGTGTGATGGGGAAGTGAGTTCTCTTGGAGGGAGTCTCGTAGCAGCTATAGTACTCTAAGACTTTCGATCCAGCCTGTTTTTGAAACACTGGAAGGGAGGTGGACAGTCGATGGACTTGTAATATTGAAGGTGTACACGCCTAGGATGGAAAAGGTGTGTGGGGAATGAGGGTCTGTGGGTTGTGGGTGTAAGTGGCTCCTGGGAGAAAATCCTTCATGTCAATCTATGTGAATTTCTTTTTGTCCTTGCCAAGCCTAGGAATCCCTTGCCCGGTGGAGTTTAGTCCCAGCTTGGGGGTGACCCACTGTTGAGCGTGATGAGAAATGTGGTCTAAGGTTGGGAGGTTCGTGGAAGGTCTGCATGCATTTGGTGGTAATATATTAAAATATAAGTACCCAATATATGTTCTATGTATGATGTGTATTTTGAAATCAAGTTATAAAGTTATTAGAATTGACTGTATATATTGCATGTATGTTTTAATATTTTTTTTGCACGAATAGGTGTATGAACAGGAAGCTATATCTTTTAAATTGCATTATATAGATATGTATGTAAATATATATTGGTAACAGATGTTATCTCTATTTATTCTTTTTAAGTTTTACATGTGAATATTTCCGCAAAGTTATTTGGTGGCATGGCCCGATCTTTTGGTTTAAGGCCGGAAACGGTCACAAAATGGTATCATAGAAAAAAGATGTTTCCATTGTGGTGTTTCCCATCCTGTTGGGTGGAGATCTAGGGAGGTTACAAAATGATATCAGATCCATGGTTTCAACAGTGATCCTAGATGGGCCAGGAAAGTGGAATTTGAAGAAAAGGTTTCGGAAATGAATTATTGTCAAAATGGACAAAATTGAAGTTCAGAGCCCAGTTTTCAACATTGAGCCTAAATTAAGCCCTATAAGTGGTTATGGAATCAAAATCTCAAAGAAAAAAAATTTCAAGAGGGACAAAATTTGAATTTCAGAGCATTCCAAAGTGCCAAGAGAACACCTTGGTCATGTTTGGAAGCTCAAGAGGTATAGCGGTTCAAGAAAGATAGCAGAGAAAAGATACTATAGTAACTGTGGGTTTGGAACCGCAAGGTTTGAAGTTGGGTCGTGAGATCTGTTTGAGGTAAGGAGGATCCTTCACAACCGTCAAATCTAGAGAAAGGTGCATGAGGATTAACCCCTAAGTCCTTTGGAATTCGTGACTTCGATGAAGTTTATGTGTTATAGAGAAAAAAGGGGCCGAAGCCAAAAGTTTCGAAGTCCCAAAGTGGATCTACGTCGTAGATCTGGGGAGAAATTATTGATCATTGGGTCGGTCAAAGACAAATCAGAACTGTTAGGTCAAGTCAAGAGAAATAGGTAAGGCTCTATAGTGAAAAACAAATCTCAGTTTCTAGGTATGGACGCAAGTGATTGTGATCCATAGATCTCACAATAGTTCGGGAGATTGATGTTAAGGAGAAACGGGGTGTGCTAATGTGAAAAAATTTCGAAACCCCGAAGCTCGAAGTTCTGAAGCCGAAGAGCCGAAGTGATGTGGCATGATGACATTACCCTAGGTGATGTGGACTTTCCTAGTCCTTCCATGTGTCACCACCTTAAATAATGATAGTTTTACTATATGGACCCCACGGAAGGTTAAGAAGTTCGGGAGTTCAGGGTTCAAAATATTTGAGGTGTGAAAGTGTAAAATATTTTGAAGTCATGGAATTCCCAAAGTCCCAAAGTGACATGACTTGTTGATGTCACCTGAGATGATGTAGACACATGAGATGCATGCCACATGTCATTGAGTTATCTACCCTTTGAATATTGATTATTCCAGTTAGAATGTGACATGTGTCACCCACCTAATGGGGCCATGTGTCTGCTTCTAATATTCTGCCACATGGCACTTTCCTTGAGTATGATCGGTGGTACCCCTAATGGATTTCACAAAGTAGCTGAACTTGGTCAAGAATTGTTAAAGTTTGAAGACTCCCGAATCTCCAAAGAGCGGATTAAATCCTCATTGTTGATCGAGGAGGGACACGTGGCAGTAGATCTTTTATTTCATAGAATTGGTACTTCGGAGGATTCAAGGCATAGATAGTTAATTTAGGGGACTTCCAAAGGCTTGAAGGTCGAAGTCCATTTTGACCATTGATCGGGAGAGGGTAGGTGGAAACCGATGCAGCAGCCCAAAGACTTGGTACTCTGGAAGGATTGAGAGTGTGGACAGTCCGGAACTTTCGAAGCCCAGAGTCCCATATTTGATCATGGTCGTTGGTTAGTGGTAAGTCACAGTCCGTGGATTCATTTTTTGTGAGTTCATTGGTCTAGAACTCCAGCAGACCTGTAGAGAATTACTTTGAAAAATATCGGAGCCAGAGTTCCACAATAGATCTCAGTCATTAGATGTTAGGAAGTCATGGACTATCGATCCACCATTCTTCGTGAGTTATCCAAATTCGGTGCTTCAGGGAATTAGAGGTTTGGAGTTGTGAGAACCCCCGAAGCATGAAGTTTCAAGGCTCCAGATAAGTGCCCAACTAATAGCACTTGGTCACAGTTGTGGTCACATGTGAGTTGAGGGCTGAAGAAAAGGGGCTAGCGCCCGAAAATTGTTGCACAACAGAGCTGGGATTAGAGATAGAAGCCTGAGAGGTTCTTGATCGACCAACACCCGCTAAAAATGGAGTCTGATATTATTTTTGTTGAATCATATTGTTTAATCTAATCTTGAGAATTATTAAGTCTAATAGCATGGCAAAAACTCGATTGACTACACATTTTGTAGAGTTACCAATTGACGGAACTGAACTGAATTGTTCCATAGTGCAGATAAATGGAGGAGGCACAAGACACTTACAGTTCAAAGAATGAAGTTAGAGGAATGGATGTCCATTTTGTATTTGAATTAAAAAAATCCAATGGGAATGGAGAAGAAATAGATAGAGTAAGCATGATGAAAATCATTAAGAATTTTCAAAAAGATGTCCAAATTCACCAGGCACATAACAAAAGGCTTATGAAGTTGATGCAGAGCCTAGAAAGAATTGAAAATAAATTGGATAAGGATAGTGCATCTAGTAAATTGAGAAGTCACGAAACCCCTGATGAAGGAAATAAGAGGAATAAGTGATAGCATACATCACCAGCACTCCCTAAGGCATTCCAAAAAGAGGACGCACAGCAGTTCAAGTCCATCTCCTACCATAAAGCATAGGAGATATGAAGTGGATGAACTAAAGGGTGAAATGAATAATATCAAACCTCCTACTTTTGATGGAGAGCACAAGAAAGATGAATATGTTGAGGCATGGTTGTTGGGCATGAGGAAATATTTCCATCTGCAGAATTACTCTTCTCGTGCAAAAGGGATAATTTCCATCTATCAACTAAAAGGAAAGGCATCCATATGGTGGGATCATATTTTGCAAGTGCAATACATCATAGAGAATAATGTTACATGGATGGAATTCAAGAGGCATTTTGAAAAGAAGTACTTAACTAAGAGTTATTATGACAAGAAAATGAAAGATTTCTTTGAACTCAAGCTGGGAAGTGTGTCCATTGATGAGTATGAAAGAAGATTCATGGAGCTCTTGAAGTATGTTCCCTTCATCAAGGATGATACAGTTAAGATTCAAAGATATCTGAGTGGTCTACCATCTTTCATCAATGACAAGATCCAGTATGATGATCCTAAAACTGTGGAAGAAACCATAAGGAGAGAAAAATTATTATTTGATCTGCAAAAAGGGAAACCTATTTTCCAGAAGGCTTGGGAAGACAAAAAGAAGTTTAAAAGGGAGCAGAGGTAGAAGGGTAACAAGCCACCCTTTTTCATAAATAGTCCTCAAAGACAGCCAGTTTTGAGAGAGCTCAGGATGGTTGAAGTAGGTGGGAAAAGGCCAAGGAAGACACCTATGTAATGTTGGGTTTGTAAAGGAGATCATAGGTATAGATATTGTCCTTAGATAAGTGACAAGGTGAGAACTTTTCACAATGTTCAACGAGCAGAAACGGTAGAGGACATGGGCATAAGAGTACCAAGGATCTATGCATCCCTGGACAACAAGCAAGATGAGTTTCAATCACACATGATTGAAGTCGAAGGTATGATAAATAACCATGCCCTTACTATATTAATTGATTTGGGGGCTAATCATATCTATGTAGATCCTAAGATAGTGGAAAGATTTCAATTTCCAAGAATCAAGCATGGGAAATCTTGGTTGGTGCAGCTAGCTACACAAGCCAAGAGAAAGGTTGTTGAGTTGGTTAAATCATGTCCAATGGGCATGAATGGACTAAGTACCAAGGAATATTTGAACATATTTCCTTTGGGATCATATGATTGTCTAATTGGTATGGATTGGTTGGACCAACACCACACCATATTAGACTGTCATAACAAATCATTCACTTGCTTGGATGAGGAAGTAAATCGGAGAGAAATCCAAGAAATTCCCAGGGCAATTACTATCCGGGAAATCTCATAAATGCAGCTAAAGAAGTGTTACAGGAAGGGTTGTCAAATATTTGCAGCCCATATGGAGGAAGCATCTAAGGATAAGGTGCCAAATCTGGAGGATCATGCAGTCTTGGAAGATTTTTAAGATGTGTTCAAGGAGGTACCAGGACTACCTCCAAAGAGAGATACTTATTTCTCTATTAATTTAATGCCTAGAGAATCTCCAGTATCAAAAACTCCTTACAGAATGAGTACACCATAAATGAAGGAATTGCAAATGCAGCTTGAAGAGCTTCTGAAGAAGGGGTATATACACCCAAGTGTGTCACCTTGGGGTGCCCCAATATTTTTCATGAAGAAGAAAGATGGGACATTGATATTGTGCATCGATTTCAGAAAGTTGAACAAAGTGACTATAAAGAACAAGTATCCTCTACCAAGGATTGATGATCTCTTCCATCAGTTGAAGGATGCTAGGATATTTTCAAAGATAGATCTCAAGTTGGGATACCATCAAGTAAGGATTAGAGAGGAATACATCAGCAAGACCACCTTCAGAACAAGGTATGGTCATTATGAGTTCAGAGTGGTGCCATTTGGGTTATCAAATACCCTAGTTGTTTTCATGTGCCTAATGAATGGCATTTTTCGAGAATATTTAGACAAGTTTTTCGTTGTGTTTTTGGATGAAATCCTTGTATATTCCAAGTTGTAAGAAGAGAATGAGCATAATTTGAGGATGGTGTTGCAAGTGCTAAGAGAGCATCAGTTGTATGCCAAATTGAGCAAGTGCTCATTTTATCAAAACAGAATTCACTATTTGGGACATATCATATCTGAAGAAGGGATAGCAGTGGATCCTGAAAAGATTGAGGCCATTAAAGGGTGGACAGCACCTAAAAATGTGATAGAAGTCACATCCTTCATGGGGATAGTTGGCTACTATAGAAGGTTCATTGTAGGTTTTTCGAGAATATCTCACCCCATCACTTCCTTGCAAAGGAAGGGGAAGAAGTTTCAATGGACAGAAGAATGTGAAAAGATCTTCCATCAATTGAAGAAGTTGTTAACCAGTGCTTCAATTCTGAAGATTTCATATCTGAATGAAGATTTTGTGGTTTGCACGGATGCATGAAAATAAGGACTAGGAGGAGTCCTTAGTCAGAAAGGATTTGTGATATGTTTCGAGTACAAAAAATTGAAAGAGAATGAAAGGCTCTATGTCACTCATGATTTGGAGTTGGCAACCATAGTGCAGGCCTTGAAGAAGTGGAGGCACTACCTCATGGGAAAGAGGTTTGAGCTCATGACAGACCATAATGGTCTGAAGTATTTGTTTGATCAGCCTACATTGAATCTCAAGTAGAGCAGATGGTTGGAATTCCTTTGTGAATATGACTTTGATATCAAGCACATCAAAGGAAAGGAGAACGAAGTGGATGATGCACTTAGTAGGAGAGTGCATGAACTACATGCTACATCCATTAGCATGTATTAGACGGATCTTAAAGGACGAATTTCTGAGGCTGCAAAAGTTGATTTGCAGTACATGGAATTGGTAACTAAATTGCAACAAGGTAAAATGTAGCAGAAAGCTTAAGATTATGAATTGGGAATTGATGGAATTCTCTTGTACAAAAATAGAGTTTATGTACCAAATTCTTTGAAATTTAGGAGTCTGATTTTAAAACAAATTCATAATGTTCCTTATGTTGGGCACCTGGGATATCAAAAAATAATTTCAGCAGTCAAGATCCATTACCATTAGCCAGGTATGAAGAAATAAATTGCAAAGTACATTGCCAGATATATGGAGTGTCAAAGGTTCAAAGCTGAGCATAGACACCCAGTTGGGTTACTACTGCCATTAACCATCTCGGAGTGGAAATGGGAAGTGGTGACAATGGATTTCATCACATGATTACCCAGAATAAACAAACAACGTGATTCTACATGGTGGTGGTAGATAATCTCATGAAGGAGGCTAATTTTATTCCACTGAAGACTACTCACAAGAAAACTAATGTTGTTGATATTTATATGAGGGAAGTAGCATGTTTTCATGGAATACCCAAGACAATTGTGTCTAATAGATACTCGAATTTTACCTCAAAGTTTTGGAGAGAATTATTCAAGGGGTTCGGAATGAACCTGAACTTCAGCACAGCTTATCATATTGATTATGATGGACAAACAATAAGAGTAAATCAAGTGATAGAACATATATTAAGAATGTATGTGATGGTAAAACCATTTAAATGGGAATATTATCTACACTTGGTATAATTTTCTTACAACAATGGGTATCAAGCATCATTGAAGATGAGCCCATTTGAAGCACTTTATGACATAAAGTGAAACACCCCAGTAAGCTAGGACAACCCAGCTGATAGGGAAGTGGTTGGGCCAGAGTGGCTCATGGAAATGGAAGAGAAATTGTTAAAGATAAAGTTGAAATTGAAGGCTACCCAAGACAGGAAGAAAATCTATGCAGACAAAGGCAGAACCCACAGAGAGTTTGAAGTGAGTGATCATGTTTTCTTGAAGGTGAAAGTTAACAGAAGTTCCCTAAAGCTAGGAAGTTGTTCCAAGTTGGCAGCCAGATAATGTGCATTGTTTGAAATTCTAGAAAGGATTGGACCAGTAGCTTATATTCTTGCATTGCCTGCATCCATGACTATTCATAATGTATTTCATGTATCATTTCTCAAGAAGTATATACATGATGCTAATCATGTGATTGATTGGAATGTGATTTAGGTGGAGAAAGAAGGCGCTTTGCAAGTACATCCTATGTGCATACTGAACCGGAAGAGAAAGAAACTCCATAATCGAGTCATAAATCTTGTAAAAGTTCAGTGGACCTGGTACGGTCATGAGGACACAACATGGGAGCATGACGATGTTATGCGGGCAAAGTACCCACATATTTTTTAATATTTTGTAAATATTGTTGTTGTTGTGTAAATAAGTTGCACTGAGGACGATGCCAAAATAAAGGGGAGGGGATTGTAACTCCCCAAGGTCGAGCCCCTATTGAATTGTAATTATGTTTATAGGCTAGTGAGCCAAGTGTTTATAAGCTGGAAGACTTATGTGTTTATTAGGCCAGAGAGCCCAGATGTTAAGGCCGATGAGCCTAATTTTGTATATGTAAATACTCACATCATTAATAAAATTACATTGTTGCATGTAGACCGACCACGAAGAAAGTGTTATGGGGGACTAAGCTCCACTAGTTAGGGAAAGGGAAGGGGCTAAGTGTCTAGGAATAGGGGCTAAGCTAGAGGGATTTTCTCTATAAGAGTAATATTATATTATTATTTCCTAAAGGCTAAGGTTTGATATAACCATGTTGTCCTAAGTTCCTAGGGAAAGGGAGCGAGTGTTAAGTGGAGCTCATGCAACTTCAGAAAGACATGTGTCAACCTGGGCACATGCAATTTTTAGGTGGGAAAGTCAGCTTGTTGGGGGGCCCTCTCACCATTCTTACCACTTTCACGATCCTGGTGATGGTCACCACTATGGAAGTAATCCATACTCCCCACTGATGCACACATTGATACTGAGCATTCACACAACCATCCATTGCCTCCATCGTCGATCTCTGTAACTTTAGAAACCTGTAAACCCATGAAGCTAATCTTTTTTCTTGTGAAGCACAGCACGACTACGTAGTGTCTCAGACATATCACGCCTTAGCCTTTGTTGTTTCTACCCACATTTTCTCTAGACTAGTGTGTCTTGTTGTCATTACCATAACCTTGCCCAATTTATGTTGCGGAGGTTACCCATTGGACTTAGGAATTGAATAGAAAAGGAAGGTTTCCAGACCTATGAGCAACTCTCTCCAGGTGAGAGAGTGTGTTGGGGAAGTGAGTTCTCCTGGAGGGAGTCCTGCAGTAGCTACAGTACTATGAGACTTCCGGTCCAGCCTATTGTTGAAACCCTAGAAGGGAGGTGGAAATTCAATGGACTTGTGATAGTGAAGGTGTACACTCCTAGGGTGGAACGGGTGTGTGGGGAATGAGGGTCTGTGGGATGTGGGTGTAAGTGGTTCCCGGGAGAAAACCCTTCCTTTGATTTGTGTGACTTTTCTATTGTCCTTGCCAATCCTAGGAATCCCTTGCCCAGTGGAGTTTAGTCCCAACTCGGAGGTGACCCACTATTGAGCGTGATGAGAAGTGTGGTCTAAGTTTGGGAGGTTCATGGAAGGTCTACATGCAGTTGGTGGTCATCTATTAAAAGATAAGTACCCAATCTATGTTCTTTGTATCATGTGTATTTTGAAATCAAGTTATAATGTTATTAGAATTGTATGTATATATTGCATGTATGTTTTAATGTTGTTTCCGCACAAATAGTTATATGAACATGATGTTATATTTGTTAATTTACATTAGATAGATATGTATGTAAATATATTTTGGTAATAGATGTTATCTCTATTTATTCTTTTTATGTTTTATATGTGAATATTTCCACAAAGTTATTCGATGGCATGGTTTGGCCTGTTGGTTTAAGGCCAGGAACGGTCACAAAATGGTATCAGAGAATAAAGATGTTTCCATTGTGGTTTTTCCTGGCCTGTTCAATGGAGGTCTGGGGACGTTACAGCTACTCATGGACCTTGGTTGCATGGGGTGAAGTCACGTTGCACTATGGATATCCAAGGGTTGGAACTGAGACATGAGTGCACATGATCAGGTACTGATGCATCGTAGAGAGTGGATGTCCTAGGGACATGTTGTACCTATTGAGAACTACCCAAAGACCTTGGTTGCATGCGGTGAAGTCATGTTTCAATATGGATATCTGAGGATGTATAGATTCTCATGTTCAACATTCAATGGGTGTGAGCTCATGTGGTATCATACTTGGAGTCTGTGTCTCATGGAAGTGACACTTGGTTGCTAGACACTTGGTATAGAAGGGAGAAAGGAGGCTCCAATATGGTGCATAAGGGATCATTGAGGTTCCAATAAGTGGCTATCAATGAGAAGGTTGTGGATGTGTTGAAAAATATGTTGTCATGGATGAATTTCAAGTACTTCAGGGACAAGCTCGGTGTAGTCCCTCTTCAGAGGGAGTGATGCCTTCAGATATTATCACAGGGTAGTGGATGTCATGATAACATGTTGTAGCCATTAGAGAACTACCCACCGAACCTAGATGCATGTTGAAGATACAAGGTACCGATGTTATCACAGGGTACTGGATATCATGCATAAGATATCAAATTTTTATGTGGGAAACTGGATAGTCTCATGATGACATATTGTAACTATTGGAGAGCTACCCACCAGCCCTGGATGCATGTTGTGAAGTCACAAGGGTGCACGTGATGAGGTAAATATGCATTGCAATGTAGTGGATGTCCTAGGGACATGTTGTAGTTATTTGAGAACTACCCACATGGCTTGGATGCATTGGTTGTGAAGTCACAAGGGTGCACATGATGAAGTACATATGCATTGTGAGGTAATGGATGTCATAGTGACATGTTGAAGCTATTTGAGAGCTACCCATAGGTAATCTTCAGAGGTAATATTGGCATAATGGGAGTGTTGATGTTTGGGAATCATTGGAAAGACATTGTACTAGATTGATAATTAATAATATGATTATTAATTATTAAGAAATATGATTTTATTAAGAAATATTATTAATTATAATATTATTAATGTAATAATATATTTATAATATACCCCAGATGGGTTGATAGTGGAAAACACGCATCCAGCGGAGCAGCCAGGAGAGAGACAGCATGGCATCAACCACATGACGGACACGTGCCTCCCCCTCCTGCCACCTTAATGCCTTTAAGATGACCTTGCATGAGACAGGACGCCATTACTCTTAGTGCACCCTGCTCTACCTTGGCATCCCTTTGATGGACCAATGCCATTATTATGATTTTACTCTGCGCGTTTGTTTGTTCAATGAAACACACCAGCTCCTTGGATTTTATGAACTGCACCAGGTGTTTTGGATGCCTCATTTTCTCTTGGTTGATTTCTCTAGAGCTCAGCCTCCTGCCCAACATCTCTTTGGTCTGTTGTCGCTCACTCCTGGTAGTTTTCTCCCTTCTGGTGGTTCAGAGATGCCCAGGTGGAGAGGGAAGTCCAAACGTGGTTCGGTATGGCAGCCCAGCCAACCACGTTTGGCCCTCCGCCCCCCACCTGCACCCTCACACATTTCCTCCTCCTCGTCGCCCACCTCGTCCTTTTCCCTAGCACAGTCGGCTCATACTCCAACCAGCCTCCGGCCTCTTTCATCGTCATTTTCCTATAGGATGGAGTGGCTTGATTTATTGGGGACCTCACTGGGATTCAACCCAGGACCTCTGGGAAACTAAACCTCTACTTCACACCCAGTTCCATTGGCTCCTCCCAACTAACCGGCCCACTCGACCTCCCAGTCGCTTCAGGCCCTGCTTCTTTGTGCTCATTCTCAGGATGATGGACTGGAAGCAAGCTAGAATTCACGTCAGCAGCCTTACTCATGAGTCCACTCCAACACTGACCCAGAATTTGAATTTCAAACAACCCTCGCATTGTTGCAAGCCTTGGTCTTTGAATTGCATCGGGACTTGGATGATATCCAGTTCCACCTGGAGATACTGGATGGAAATGCTTCACAATTCCTTCATTTTCTCTTAGCATTGCAGGATGTCCACCACCCCCCAGTAGAAGAAGCTCAAGCAGCAGGAACTGCGACACCAATATTGGCACCAACTCCCCCACTGGTGACTTTGAAGCACGACACACCAGGCCAGGAGGAGAACATGCCACCAGCCCAGCCAGAGGATGCCATGCAGCTGGATGGGACATCAATCGAGGAGGAACTGGCTCCTCTCGAGGACTCGACACTCAGTGCCTTATTCCTAGACATGTGGTCGCATTACAGCCCCACAACATGATATGTGTATGTGTCTTTTTCATTTTTCTATGTGTGTTAATGTGGTTTTGCCTCATGAAGGCCACCTTTATCAGATATTGTCTATGGCTATTACTGTTATGATGGGCACCTTTAGGGACCTGAATTTTGTGTTTTCTCAATGTCAGTAGAAACCTTGCTATGTCTGGCAGTTTAAGACTTAAAATCTGGAATGGTTCGGTTGGCTGAGTTGGTTTCCCCTTGGGGAAGCTCAGTGTTTACATCCTAGAACAATGGAAGTATTTTGTAATATTTGATTTTGAAAGACTTTTATATAATCTTACTTATAAATATATATATATATATATTTAATATAAAGTATAAATATATATAATAAAGTATAAAGTATATTTATGTTATATGTATAATATAATATAAAGTATAGATATATTTATTACCCAAGGGACGCATCTCTTCATGGATGGTCACCATGGTCACCATATGTTATTTATATATAGAACACTCATCATTGTAATAAGATATTCATTCACATACAATATCATCTCTTATGAAAATTGAACAATTTCCTCGTCCAAGGTCTGTTTGTGTTTGATATTCACCATGTCCTCAACCTGGTCGACCTCCTATTGTGCTTACTTGGAACAGTTTTCCAGTAATATTCTCTTAGCCTCCCATGTCTCAATTTCCCCTCTAGTGAAATCATGCAGGTGAGAGGATGAAGCCTCCTTTACCACTCTATTTCATTTATCCTTCTATGCTTTGTCTCCTCTACTCTCTCACTTAGACATATATGTACTGAAATAAGATCCTTCCATAGTCCCTCCTTAAGTCGACCTATGAACATATACCCTCTCCCTATGCTAGTTGAAAATACTGATCCTAGTACTCCCAGCCACCCTTGACAGAGAATATTTCCCAACTTGAGATAACAGAGCTAAGCTCCTAAAACCAAACACAAAGAACCCAAACCCAAATAACCCAAACACCTAGAATTATTCCCTCCTAAACCCGAACACAGAACAAGCTACCCTATCTGACCCCAAATGTCACTCAAACCATGGGATTCTATCCAAAATTATTTAACACCATGGTTCCTTCCATTGGTCTCTCACAGCTCCCATTTGAGCTTCCTGAAGACCTCTTAATAATCCTCCTGGAGATTACCCGTCCATCATCTAGCCATGATATCCATAACACTACCTTCCTTGTCTATGATGTTCGAATTATCCTTGAGAATTTCCTTCACTTCCTTCCCACCATGGATCATAGAAATGGGAAACACTTCCTTGTACCTCCCACCTCATAGGTGACCTCGATTATTCATTTCAAAAATCGTGGGTACAAGGATAGATATATTACCCTCCTTCCAAGACCATCGATGACACCCACCTCACCTACGAACATGCCATATATCACCTTCATGATCATTTCAAGATAGGTGGTGATCAGGTCTATCGCTTGTATTCTCGGCGTCCTGTCATTCATCACCCCATCCAGGAAACAATTACTTCTTAAAATTAAGCATATTGTAAAATTGTCATTAATTAATATACAAGCCTTTCTTTTCCTGGATTTTTCGAAGAGTATTGATAAACAAATCAAAATTATGAGATTTAAAACACATTCCCTTCTTAATTATATTTTCAATGGTTGTACTTATGTTTCAATTTGATTTCTGAACTGAAATTTATGCCTCTCTGAAATCAGCATTTTTACCCCTTTTTGCACTTGTTTCACTAATACCCATAATCTCAAGGGCCAACTTCTGCCTCTTATAGAAAAAAATATAGTGAGAATAAACAAAAAAATTATATCGAGCATTGATAGTAATTGTAATTATGAATACATGGAACTCCCATATTTAGGATCTGATGCTCCATACATCTTCTACAACAATCTATATTTGACAACGTTTTCCTTTTGCATTTCCTCAAGACATATTTTTTGGCAGAAAATGGCTATCTCCCAAAAGGAGAAAAAATGGAAAAAAAAAACCTCAATACAAAGTTGTTCGGATTGATGAGTAGGTAAAATTTAGACTATATAAATTTTTCTATATTAGCGATCTAGGGTCCCTTTTCCTCTCAAGATTTCAAAAATCCCCAAAAATTGTTAGGGAATAGTGGATTTTTCTCTGTTTGGGCATCTCCACTCCAACTCCTTCAAAAAATTTCCAAAATCCCAAATGGGTATCTTCATGCTTACTTTTTTATCTACCTATAAAAATTTCACCTTAATATGGGTCTCAATTACTAAGCATGACCATGATCTTCAAAACCCACTAATTTGTATTTTTCAGAAAATTGAATCAAAATTAACATATGGCTCTCACTGGAAATATCGTATCCCTCGTCATTGCGAAAATACCCCTTCAATTTTATTTGAATCTGAGTTGAAATGTTCCTATTATGGCCAAAACAATTTTTTGGCTCCAAACTCATTTTTTTGTAAACTTTTCTATTTTCTCCTTCATTTTCCTCCTTTTATTTATCCTCTTTCTCTTCTTCTCTCTTTCTCTCCTCTTCTCTTTCTCTTCTTCTCTCTTTTTCTTCTCTTCTATTTATCTTCTCTTTCGCTTCTTCTCTTCTCTTCTTCTCTTATCTCTTTTCTTTCTATTTCTTGTCTCTTTTCTTATTTATCAACAATTTCTTATCATTTCCCCCTCCTCGACATTTCGACACTAGAATATATTTTCATGTCCAATGATTCAGTGTCCGAATTTATTTCCCTTTCCAATGTGTTGGCACAAGATTCACTTTCTTCATCAATGTTTCAGTGCAAGATTCGCTTTCTTCGTCGACATTTCGAAGATTCACTTTTTTCACCTATATTTCAAAACAAAATTCACTTTATTCCCCCATGTTTCAATGCAAGATTCACTTTCTTCACCCACGTTTTGATGCAAGATTCACTTTACCACACACATTTCACTAACTTGGGAATATCTTTCTTCATTGATGTTTTGCTGAAATATCTTCTTTCCTCGTCAACATTTCAGCTTCAGGCTCTCTTTTCCTTTCCAAAAAAATCCTTTATCGGGGGATCCAAAAGAGGTTTCTTCATTGACACATTGTATTGGAAACTTCAAAATATCTTCATTCGCTAACACACATTGTATTGACGAATTGGAAACTTTTTGACATAGTCAATTTCTGAGTTTTCAAACTCGTGACTGTCACGGTTATCGCAAAAAATCCAAACTCAACCCTCTAAGAAAAAATCATCCATCTAGAGGCCAAATCGAACCCCCTAAAAAATCATCACACACACAGATATATATATATATATATATATATAATCAAAAACTTGGGGCTTGACCCTAATTCCTCATGCTAGGAGAAATTGATTTTTTTCCCAATTCTACACATAGACTAAATTTTTTCCCTATTGTAGTAGACCCAGATAGGCTTGGTGTTGCAAATATGGCTCTGATACCACTTTGTAGTTCCCCCACTACTAAAACCATAAAAAAAATTGTGACACCATTAAAATTAAATGCATGCAGTGATGCTAAAAAAGGATATGCATCTAACAACACTTTTAAAAGATGAATGCAACTAAATTTAACATTCACACAATAGCATATAATTTTTCAAACTCAAAGTATACACATAGAAAATAAAACCCATAATTAAAAAATGGAAATGGATATAAAACGTGTATCTTTTATCAACAAACGACCAACTACAAAGGATGAATGTTCATCCAGTTGTAGATTTGCTACTCCAAATCTCATCATAAAATCACCCCCACATCGGGGCTACAAATACACAAGAAAGGGTGTCTCTCACAACCCAATACAATTCCACAGCAAGTTGGTTTTCCTATAGCTATCCCAATCTACCAGCTCTCTTCTCCTCAACCTGCACAACCCAAGGAATGGGATCCCCCTTCACTACACACAGTCCCTTGGGCCTTCCCACTTCCTCCTAAAGCTCCAACACAACTTGGCTAGGAATCTCTCTTGCTAGGGACCCTAGGATGCTATCTACCACGGGAAAAATAAAAATAAAAAGATCATTGCTCTAGGGTAATTTCTCACACATAATCTCACTTTGCAATCCTAACAAACTACTTCTTCATGAATTTATAGCTCCAAAAAGATACCACACATGCTCACTATGGATTCCTTCAAGATTTAGCACTCTACTTCCTCTTGTTGTCCCAAAACCTGCATGTAAAAACTACTCACAATACCCATTCAGATTTCCCTTTTACCCATGATTGTTGACTCTCACATTCCCCAATGTTGATTGAACTCAGCCTCTTGCTCTCAATAACTATGGGATGTGACTTTTCACACCAAATCTCTTACATGTATTCAATGATTGGGCTTTGGTATACTCAAAAAGGAAATTATAAGGTTCATATACAATAATGATTTTAGGAAAGTGGTTTGGGATTAATACACATGAATATTTCCCCCTTATATCACCTCTCTCTTATGGAAACTTAGCCCCCAATACTTCATATGTGTTCATTTACAGTCAACGCTACATTTACTTTTATTATTTCAATATACAATTTTTACATATTACATAATCGGGCCCACGATCATACATCATATTTACATTACACATTATTAAACCGGGGATTAAAAATGGGGATGTTACAACTATGTTTTTTCCTCAACTTGAATTTTATTTCCATGAGATAATTCCTCCACATTTCAGCACATGGACAATAGTTGCAAGCTCCAAATCATGGGTAGCATAATTTATTTCATGCTCTTTGATTTTCTTGAATTCATAAAAAATTGCATGCCCATTTTGGATAAGGACTCCACCAAGTCGTTGTTTGCATGCATCTATGCAAAAACAAAATCTCCATTTGGATCTGCAATTTTTAAGATAGGTGCATTGGTTAATAAATATTTCAATTTCTAGAAACTTTATTTGCACTTGGTAGTCAATCCAAATTTTATTTCTTTCTTTTGTAGCGAAGTGATTGGATGTGAAATCTTGGAGAAACCTTCAATGAATCTCTTGGAGTAACCATCTAGACCTATAAATGATCTCACATCTAAGATGTTCTTTGTTTTTGGCCAACCTTTGATTGCTTCAATATTTTCTAGATCCACTACTTGTTGAGCACACACTTATACTAAGAGGGGGGGGGGAGGTGAATTAGTATAAGAATTTTTTTTTTCTTTTTCAAATATTCATCAACCATAAGAAAACAATCACATATTAACTACAGAACATGGAACACAAGATTTACGTGGAAACCATTTCGGGAGAAAACCATGAAACATTTCTTTACAATTCTTTGTAGGCACCAACCTACTGTTACAAATATTTGTAGGAACCAACCTACTAGAGACACCAACCCCCATTGATACAAATCCTAGTAGGCACCAACCTACTCTTACACATATTTGTAGACACCAATCTACTGGAGACACCAATCCCCATCGCTAAGCACCAACTTAGCAAGAGACATCAATCTCTTTCATATCTTCGTAGACACCAATCCCCGCCACTAAGAACCAACTTATCAATAGACACAAATATCTTACGGGTCTTCATAGACACCAATATCCACCACTAAGCATAAACTTAGCAAGAGAAACTAATCTCTAAGTTGTGACAACCTTCATCGAGTCTTCTTGATATTCCTTCCTTCACCAAGTTCGTTTTCTACTTGTTGGAATATTCACCAATACTGAGAGGGGGGTGAATTAGTATTGGGAAATTTTTACCATTTTTAATAACAACATGTAAACATTAACTTATCAACAATTCATAACATCAAACATAGTACATAAGATATTTTTACGTGGAAACCTAAACGGGATAAAACCATGGAATGCTTTTAATATATATCTTGAATATTACATCCACGGGAAGCACCACCTTCCAAGATTTACCAGCACGAACTAGAAGGAGGCACCAACATGAAGGAATATCCAACTCCCTGATTCACCAGCACTGACTAGAAGGAGGAACCAACCCCCTGGATTTATGAGCACCAACTCAAAGGAAGTTGCAACTTCCCTGCCAGCCTCGATGCATCACTAGTTTTCTTGCAAGCAATGAAATGGTCCATTTTAGAGAACCTATCAACAACCAAAAAAATAGAATCATTACCTCATTGTGTGTTTCGGATCCCCAATACGAATTCCATGCTCAGATATGTCCATGGGTTTGTGGGAACGGTAATGGCATATACAACCCTGTGTTTTTTTTAGTGTCCTTTATCCATTTGAAAAATCCTACATCGTGCCACATACCTGGTTATAATATCCTTTTTCATTTTCGGTCGGTAATACTTATCTTCGATTAGGGATAGCATCTTATCCTTTCCAAAATGTCTTTCCAAACCACTACTGTGAAGTTCTTTGATAATGTTTTCCCTCATAGAACCAATTGGAATGCATAGTTTTTTTTCTTATGAAGAGGTATCCATCTTGCATAAAATATTCACCCTGAGTAAGATCCATGTTCCCAGTGACTAGATTCTTAAACTATTCCACAGTCTCCCAAAAATCATTATCAGATGCATAGAGATCCTTTGATGCAGCAAACCTAATTACTTGATTTTCATGGTTGTCAAAGAATAGTGCGTCAAGTCAAAGAATCTACAACTTGATTATGTCATCCTGATTTGTGCTTCAAAACAAAGGTGTATCCTTGTAAGAAAGATACATGTTTTGCATGTTTATTGTTCAGATTATTTTGGGTGTTTACATATTTTAATGCAATGCGATTGGTAAATAACACAAACTCCTTCGGCACTAAATAATGCCTCCAAATTTTCAATGCTTGCACAATTGCATAAAATTGTACATCATATGTGGAGTAGTTATTTCTTACCTCATTTAAATTTTCACCAAAAAATGCAATTGGTATACCTTCTTGAATAAGTACAGCTCCCATGCCTACATGTGAAACATCAAAGTCTACCTTAAACACTTTATCAAAATCTGGTAATGCTAATATAGGTGCCTCAGTTACCTTCTTCTTTAAAAACTTAAAACTTTCCACAGCTTCATTGGTCCACGTGAATGTCTTGCCTTTGGTGCAATCTGTCCATGAAAAATTATTACCTATGTTATGCTTTGAGGAATAGGACACTCCAAAAATTCTTTGTCCTTATCTGAATCCATCTTGACTCTTTTTGTTGAGATGAAAAAACCAAGAAGTACCAAACTTTCTTGCACGAACCTACATTTCTTTAGGTTTGCATAAAGATGATGTTTTCTCAACTCATCCAATATAATTTTTAAATGTTGCAAATGATCTTTTTTATTCTTACTGAAAACTAGCATGTCATCAAAATAAATGACAAAACACTTACCAATATAAGGTCGAAGCATAGTATTCATCAGCCGCATGAAAGTACTAGATGCATTGGACAGCTTCAATGGCATCACCATCCATTCATATAGTCCATTGTTGGTCTTGAAGGATTTTTTCCATTCATCCCCTTCGTGAATCTAGATTTGGTGGTATCCACTTTGCAAATCAATTTCACTAAAATATTTAACTTTGGATAGTACCTCCATCATGTCGTCTAAGCACGGGATAGGAAACTGGTATTTGATGGTAATTTTATTGATTTCTCTTCTATATGTGCACATCCTCGATGTATTGTCTTTTTTTGGAGTCAACAATGTCAGTACAGCACAGGGACTTGTGCTTTCTCTTACCACACCTTTCTTTATAAGTTATGTTACTTTCCAATTGAGATATGCATGTTGTGTAGGACTCATCCTATAGGTTTCCTAATTAGGTAAAGATGATTCTAGGATTATATCAATGTGATGTTGAATATCCATCTTTGGTGGAAGACCATTAGGTAGTTCATTACGGATAACATCAACATATTCTTCTAGTACCTTAGCCACTTCAGTAGGGATTGGCATGTCTTCTACAGCTCCTTTTTCACTATTAATGCATAGCAGAACATTGTTGCCTTAGTTTCCTTAACAATCTCTCTTTCCTACAATATATTCTCAGCTTTCCCTTCATCCTTAAGGGGAAATAAGATGACTTTCGATCCATCCTTCCAAAAGGTGTAGGTATTATTTTCTCCATCATGCACAACTTTTATATAATATTACCGAGGCATCCCCAATAATAGATGGCATGCATCCATTGGAATGACATCACACCATACTTCATCTTTATAAGTCTTATCGATGGAAACCTTGATCAAACATCTTTTATTAATGGTGACTTCATTCCATTTTTTGAACCATGCAATTCGGTAAGGATGGGGATGTGTTTCACACCCTAATTTCAACTTATCTACCATCTCTTTGGAAACCATATTCTCACAACTGCCGCTATCAACAATAACTTGACATACCTTTCCCTTGGAAGTGCATTTGGTTCGAAAAAAATTTGTCTGAAGCCAATAATATTCATCGTCTCTACTCTGTCTTTGCTCTTTTTTGAGAATCTCCATTGACCTTTGTATCATGAAATTCTCCCCCATATCATGCGGGACTTTAGATTCATCTCCTTCTTCTTCATTCTCATCTTCGACCAAGTTTAAACTAGGTTTTTTTCCTCGTTTTGGCTCTTGCATGTTATAATTTGAGCATTCAAATGCTCGATAACCCTCTACACCACACATAAAACACACTTAAGGTCCTCCTCTACCACCACCATGAACTCTACCCCTTTTAAATACTCTTCCTCGTAGTTGATTCAAGTTACCTTGTTAAGTATCTTCTGCTTTCTCAGCTCCTTGGGATGATTCACCTCTTCAATAATTAAAACCAACTCGTGAGGTAGATGATGTACCCCTCCTTGCTCCTCTATTCCTTTGAGAAAATTTTTGGTTTGGTTTTTCCTCGACCTTTAAGGATAATTGGTATGCCTCTTTCATGCTACGAACCCTATGCATACTCAATTCATATTGAATAGAAGAATTTAAACAATTCACATACCTTGTATCCGATTTCTCATCATTTTCGTGGTGATCCACATGAATGTACAATTGATAAAATGTGTTTGTGAGTTCCTCCACAGTGGACAGGTTTTGCTTCAAGTTTTGAAATATATGAAAAAGAGTTTGGGCATAGTCCAAAGGAAAACAAATTTCTCGCAATTTTTTTTCCAGCTTATCCTAGGTCCTAATTTTGTCTTTTTCCTTTTTTTGGTTTTCTCTTTATGCACATGATCCCACTAGATCATGGTGTGACCCTTCAACTTGGTGCATGAAAATTTCACCTTCTTTTCCTTTATCATAGGCTTCCATTCAAAAAAAAAAAATCATGGCGTTCAGCCAATCCAATAACTCCTATAGTTAGACTCCATGCATATTCTAAAACTTCCATTTTGATCCCATCATTTCTCCCTTCTAAATCTCTAAGCATCCTTTCTTTAAAATTCATGCGCTCTAATTGTTCTTCTTCAAGTTCTATATGATGATCTAAATCTCCTTGGCTTTTCTACTCATCAGACACTTCTCTTTGTATTATTCTTTGACTAGCCAACAAGTTTGTAAGATATTATACTTGCCTTTGGAGGTTTTGCATATCTCTACGCATATGAGCAAGACCTACTCTTCCTCTTACTCTCCCAGCCATCAACCTGGCTCTGATCCCAGATGATGTAGCCAATAAACTTTGATTCATTCACAATATCTCAAAACCATGCAAACACATGAGAATGGAAAATAACTCTTTGTATTCCTTCTCCATCCTAACTATTACAATGGAATTTCAACCCCTTATAACTACTCTCTTAGATTTTTGAAAACCGCTAATTTTAGAAAAACAACTAATTTTAGAAAATTATCACATGACTCTAAAACTGACCAATAACTAAAATCTAACTATATAAACACTATTTTTCAACTCGCTTTTCTGATTAGGTGCATAAATTAAGAGATAATTGATAATTACTAATTTAAAAATTCCTAAAAAAAACACTAAAACCCCAATTCATGGCCTTATATGAAGGAATTTGGTCCTAGAAAAGTGTCGAAATGATGTTTGATTGGAAGGATCAAATCGGGACAGCAATAAAATCTTTGAGACGCAAATCCCTGTAAATTTCATCCCAAACAGAAAACCGATTCAAAAGTTATGTCCCTCAAAAATACCTGCATCAACTCACCTCAAGCTTGCCTTAGAACAGGTTTGTAAACTTACCTCAAAACTCATCATCATTCAGTAGTAAAGATAGGCCTGAAACTTGGCCTTATCCTCCTCGGATATGCAGACAAAACTGATATAAAATTTGGTCTAGAACTATACCCAATAGTCTAAAATATTCGTCTTCAATAGGCTTGGACAACACTCAAACTAGCTCTGAAAAACATCGATGCTAAACAACCCTTCACATACCTCATATATCAATTCAAATTGGCCCTTAATTTCCCTAAGATAATCTCCCAAGATATGCCTCAAATCTACCTCATAAATTCACTAAAACGGATCAGAAAGAGCCTCAAAAACTTTGTTGGAAAATAGATATGATCTTTGCTTAAAATGCTCCTAAAATTTCGCCCAAGACTGCCTCAGACTTATGCATTTAACCTCAAATTGGGACTCAAATTATTGATCGTAATAATGATAGATACAACCACATATTTATACTCAATCTATTCCTCAAAATAGGGCCAACCTCATTTTTTAATTGAAATTTGATTTTTAATAATTAATCCAATTTGGGTCGACTTTGCACTTCAACACTTAATTTGATTTTCAACCAATTGGGGCCGACTTTACCAATCCACATTTTTTTCATATTTATTCCAAAAGAGGATTTCTTTAGGGAACTTCTTGTCCTTAGATCTAGGGATTCTTCACTTTCTTTTGGGGCTTCATCTTTAATAGGGAATATCTCCTCAACTTTGATGAACCACGTGGTGTGCCACCTACCATTCGAAACAGATTGACGAGGACTATCAATCCATGGAGTTTTTTCATACATTTGCAATGTCCCTCATAGTCTTTTTCTTCAATCAAATGTGGGGATTCTTGACCATACTTATGGGGTTCCTTTCGGGGCTTCTTCTCCATTGGTACTACCTATTATTGTAATCCACTAACGTATATTAAAATAGTTCTTGTCAAGACACATCATCAAGGCTTCATCAAAACTTCATATCTCTTCATGTCCTCACTTGAAGTAACGGGCTTATTCATGATGACTAATCTAATCACCAATGGCTTAGTTGATTACCAGCAACTGACTTTGACATCAATGAAAACACCATTCAACACTACTTATACCCTTACCAGTGCTACTCATTTCTTCTTCTTTCACCGGGTTTTCTCACTACTTATGCCTTTATTAGGTCTGACCAAAATTTGAATTTCCAAATGGAAACTTTCCCAAATCTTGTTTCTTTAGGCCTCTTCCCAATAAAAAACTTGTACAGCATGCCACATATCTATTTTTTTAAATATAATATAAAAAATTAACATGAATTACTTTTGTATGTCTCCTCTTTCTCTACAAAATCTCAAGGTCTAAAACATCCTAGAAATTAAAGTATAGCGAAAGTGCCAAGTTGACTTGTTTGAAACTAATTTCAGCAGCATTCAGGAACCCTGACTTCCACATAGAATATATCCAAAAGTATAGTGGTCTCGAATGTATTATTTTTACCACATGTACATAAATATCTCTCCTTTATCTTTGCAAAATGTCAAACTCTGAAACATCCTAGAAAATAAGTTATAGCAAAAGTGCTAAACTAAATTGTTTGAAATGGATTTCAAAAGCATTCAAGAACCCTAACTTCCACAAGGAATATATTTGAGATTATAGAGAATCAACATATGATGTTTTTACCAATTGTACACCAATATATTTTCACTATCTTTACAAACTCTTAGGGTCTGAAAAATCCCAGAAAAATAAGTTATAGCAAAAGTGTCAAATTGACTTGTTTGAAACTGATTTCAGAAGCATTCAAGAACCCTAACTTACACAAGGAATATCTCCAAAATTATAGAAAACGAGCATAAAATATTTTTATCACATGTACACCAATATCTCTCCTCTGGATATTTCAAATTTCAAGGTTTGAAACATCCTAGAAAAAAACTTTATCGTGAAAATGCCAAGATGGCCTTAAATTGATTTCACAATTCAATCTTTTCTAATCCATTTTTCACACACTCACTTTCTCTCAATTTTTTCTCTTTTTATAATTTTTCATAACCCTTCATGAAGGGACATGTCCATTAATTAAATAATAAATTCCAAATACCATGGGAAAATACCCCAAATACCATGGGAAAATACCCCAAATCCATGGGAAAATACCCCAAACCCATGGGTTCGAAACCACCATTTCAATTTTTTACTTTGTCACATGCACCCCTTTTTTAATATACTTGTATACTTATATATATATAAGTCAATATTGGAAATGTCGTGTATATTTTAATGTTTTAATATGACATTAATGGGATTGTTATTCTTTTGGCATCAATGACAATAATTCCAACATTGTTTTTCCATCCTTTGAGACAATGTGGCTCAAATAGTGGATTTTTCTTTGACCGAAAGTGCACTTTCTCAACTTGGAATACAATTGGTGTTGTCTCAAATCCTGTAGCATGATCCTCAAATGATTCTCATGATCCTCCTCCATATTGGAGTAGATAAGAATATCATCCAAGAAAACAACAACAAATTTGTCTTGGTAATATTTGAACACTCCATTCATCATAGACATAAAAGTAGTTGGTACATTTTTCAACCCAAATGGAACCACTACAAACTCATAATGGTCATACCTCATCTAGAAGGTTGTCTTTTTGGTATCTTCTTCTATGATTCTCACTTGATGGGAACCCAACCTTAGGGACCCAATATTAGAAAATATCATTGCTCCTTTTAGCTGATCAAAAAGGTCATCAATCCTTAGAAGAGGGTATTTGTTCTTAACCTTTTTAAAGTATTTGAAGTCAATACACAAACTCATAATTCCACCATTTTTATTCACAAAACGCACTAGCGCACACCAAGATGAAACACTTGGGCATATGTACCCATTTTTCAACAACCCTCCTAGTTGAATTTGCTACTCTTTCATCGCGTGCTCATTTTGTAGGGAGTCTTGGACACTGGGGAAGCTCTAGGAATTAAGTCAATAGAGAATTCAATGTCTCTTTTTGGTGGAAATATTGGCAGTTCTCCTAACACATCTTCATACTCTTTCAAAAATGAATAGTCTTCGAGGTTTGGCACCTTATCCTTGGCTAAATATTCCATATGTGTTGCATATCTCTGGCACCCTTTTCTAAAACCTATTATCACCTGCAATGTTGAAACCTCTCTGACATATATAGGCCTTGGAATACCTTGAATTGTTCTTAAACTCCCATCCTCATCAAGGCATGTGAAATCCTTTTTGTAGCAATCTATGACAGCATGATTCTTGTCCAACCAATCCATACCAATCACACAATTGTATGACCTAAGAAGTATGATGTTCAAATCTTCCTTAGTTATAACTCCATTCATGTTCACTATGAAATATTTGACAAACTCGCTGATTTTTTCTCTTGGTCTCGATGGCTAGTTGAACCAACCAATACTTCTCAATCTTACATATTTTTAATTATCAAACTTACCTTCCACCTCAATCATGTGGAAATGATATTTTGCTTGTATTTTTTCCAAGGCTACATAAATCCTCGGCATGCTCCTGCCCATTTCTTCCATTATATGAGCTCCGTGGATGTGATGCACAATCCTCATCATATCTCCCTTGTGAGGACAATATTTGTACATGTAATCTTGTTCACATCCTCAACACTTTATGGGTTTTTGTATTGGAATTTTTTCCAAGGAATATGTCATCTTAGGTTCACTTTGTACTTGTTGTCATTGTTTAATGACTAGGAGTTGTTCCAAAAGAAAGGTGGCTTGAATCCTTTAATCCTGTGATATGTCTTTCCTTTCCTTTTTTCATCCCAAACTTTTTGAAAATTTGGCATTCCCTTATTCTACTCATATAAATACCTATCTTTCCTCATGGATTCCTCCAAACCATTGAGCTCATCAAACTAATTTTTATCCTTGTAGAATGATAGCATTCCACTCAAAAATATCTGATTTTTAACCTTCTCATCCTTGATGAAACCCACATACCCCAAAATCTCCAAGAATTTTCTTTCATATTCATCCATGGCCATGCTTCATAATTTAACTTCAAATAA
This sequence comes from Picea glauca, assembly GCA_000966675.3. NCBI lineage: Eukaryota > Viridiplantae > Streptophyta > Pinopsida > Pinales > Pinaceae > Picea > Picea glauca. The sequence continues at coordinate 40,380 of JZKD02S1670511.1, forward strand.
TTCTTCCATTTTCTTGTCATAATAGTGTTCTAACAAGTGCTACTACTGGAAATATTTCTTGAACTGCTTCCAAGAGATTATTTTCTCCTCAATATGATTGATCTACTTCAATTTGTCCCACCGCGTGGATGTTTCCCCCTAAAGATGATATATGGAAATCCTTACTTCCAAATTTGATGATTAATTGTGAAGCTAAAAATGTTTTCTCATGCCCAACAAATTATAAGTTTTGTTAACCAAGAAGGTACCTCCTTTGGTCTAACCACAATGGAGAGTTTACTAACACTCTTTAAATATGATTTCTTATGATTATTAATTGTTTCCTCCATAAAATCTCCTCTTGCTTCTCTATCATTTATATTTTCTCTTTCAAAGTTGGCTCCTAGTTCCTACCTTCCTTTATAATCATTGATTCAACTTCCTCCATTTTGTTTTATAAGTCATGTTGAGCTTGAAAAATATTTCCATAGACTTCTTTATTCCAATATTTAATTTTGGTCTTCAGGTTCTTGAGGCGCTGCTAGAATCCATAAATCCATGTTCCCTTAATTGGATGAGAATCCTTACATAATTACTTTATATTTTCTTTGGAGCATAAGTGATCAAGCCAAAACAACTCAAAGTGAAAGGGTATTGATCTAGAGGGGGTAGGCTCTCCCAGGTAAGACATATTGGATAGTGATTACATCCCACTCTAGGCAATATTTTTGTTTCAAATTTTTCTCATGTTTGGATGAGGGATTCATATATTAGGAAACAATCTAACCTTATTGCAATATGATGTTTACCTCTTCTTTTGTTGTTCCAAGTATGACAACCATCGGTTGTCATTTTGTCCACCAATATTAATCCTAAGATGGTGTTCTTAAAGGTAATGATGTCCTCCTCCAGATTCCTTATTCCTCCCCTTTTTTCACTCAAAGAAGTTATCATGTTCAAGTCTTCCCCAATGATATAAGGTTTTTGTCCTATAAATCCTCCCATATTTTGCATCAACTCTAGGAATTATAGTTCCCTTGCCATGACATTGGGTCCATACACATTGGATATGGTACCCCCCTATTTTGATCCAATTTTGCAAATATGATGTGACTTGTTACTATGAAGTTGCCTAATACTACCCAAGTTGGATTCCATAAAATCATTAGACCTCCAAAGAATCCCTCTATAGTGATCGTTATTGATTCACATCCT